>JAJOOR010013333.1:0-52500 GCA_036250505.1 Solanum acaule | reverse complement strand
TTTATCTCTCCCCCCCCCCCCCCCCATTACCCTAAGCTTGCGCCTCCATCACTCAAGTGAATCTAGTTTTTTCTAAGCTTAGAGATAGATTTGTAAAAATCAAAAGATCTACACCTTAAAATTAATTTTTGAGGGATTTAATTCATCTTTTCGTACAACTCTATGACTCTCTAGGTCAATTGACAAAGAACAATTTTCTTCTTTTTTCTATAAAAAGACCAAGTGAAACACATATGTAAGTTGATTAAATAATTAAAATTAACATAAAACTATTTCTCACCCTTCCCCTTTAAAAATCATAATCTTTGTGGAAGAAGTTAGACGAGTGTGTGTGACATGCTTATAGAAAGAACAAAAAATACAGAACCTTATTTATTTCTTTATAACCATACAAAATTCATTTTTTTAACTAGTAAAACAACATAAACAAGCATAGAAATATTGTTAAGACAACAAGGAAAAGAGAGATCCTAGATTTAAAAGATAAACAAAATCTAAAATGGGAACGATGCTAAAATCACAGATGAGATATAAACATCATATCAATTAAATCTTCGAAAAGAGGAAAACCATATAAAATTTAGTTATATAAAAGAACAAAAGTTATGAGTTTTGTATAGGTTTTTAAGAGATGTTACCTTTATATTCATTGGATTCCAACATATCAGTCATCTCATTAATCAACTACGTGCCATGGTGTACACACATCACACAGATTTCTTCAACCAAGCCACAAAAAAGAGTTGTCATAGCATTAATTATTTCTTCAACGATTTGAGAATTATCCTCTTCTGACAAAACAATTAGGAGATACAAAAACCTAATTTGTTATATAAAAGGTTTAATTTAACAGAGAAATGATTAACTCTTTTGGTAGGTGTGTTAACCATACATATAATTTTAATTAAATACCAGATAGCCACTAAAACTTGGAACAATTTATAAATTAAACACCTAAACTTAATTAGCCACTAAATTGAATTCTTACTTGGTAGATACTACAAATAAAAATAGAGGGAACACTGAGAGAAGTAAAACTTAAAAGTTAATTGATCTAGAAAATCGAGGAAAATCCAACCATGTCCGTCAATTTTTTTTAAATTTAAGTAATCTTTTAATGATCGATGGACTTAAAGAAAACTAATGAGTATTAGTTATTTCTTTTTTGCAAAAATGTACAAAAAACTATAAGAAAAAAATATTTTTTTGAAAGAGAGAACTAATGCAATCCCTCTGTTTTTTTTTTTTTGCAAAGTCAGTATTTGAAGTGAAAATTACAGTTGATAGTACAAATAAAAAAAAATATTTCATTGAAGAGTATGAGTGATCGAATATGAAGGGCAATTTTTATTGATAATATTATATTTCTTTATTTTGTACGTATCTTTCATTATCTTTCTTTATTTTGTATATATCTTTCCTTCTTTTGTATAAATAATTAATTTCATTATATAATTTTTTGAGATAGTTTGGGCATGTGAAGATGAGGTATGATGACAAGTAGATTTGCACTTATTTGACATCTATTTAGCTCAATATTTGTATCCTCAATGTCTAATTTTATTTTATTATGATAAAATGTTGATGATTTGAAGCTATGAATGCAAATGGATAAGACATGGATTGATGTTTAAAGGAATGCCCAAAAATGCAAAAAGAAGTGCAAACCATACGTTGTTGATCGCTTAACAAGAAGGAAGGATCTCAAACTAAGCATGACCTCACACAAAATGATAGTGCATAACACTTGTGTCAGTCAAATTAGGTCGGTGGACTCCAATAGAGAAGGCGATGGGCCAAATGAGAAGGGAGGCCTTGATAAACATCACTTAAAATAACAGAGTGAAAAGAAAAGAGTGATTGCTCCGAAGATGAACCAAGGTGGTTCTCAGTCTTTTGTCGAACGTCAAAGGCTGACTCAATCGAGTTTGCCTACTGAAGTTCAAACACCTTAAGCCTAGAGCATTAAAAGACGAGCTGAGGAGTAAGAGGTAATTCACCGAATTAACTCGGGTAGACCGACTAATGTCACCGATTGAGTCATGTATTGGATTTTTAGGCCTAATTTTTAAAAAATTATAAATAGCTCAAAAGAAAGAAAAGAAGGGATCATTAGAGTTTGTATGAAGAAATTAGGTTTGAAATAGAATTTATAGAGAGAACACTTTACTTTCATTAAGTACACTTTCTACCTTTTGGGATTTTGATGAGTCCAAGATTTGGACTCATTTAGGGCTTTGTTTAGATAGATTTAGTGTCCTCAAATGCTTAAGTTATGCCAATAATTGATGTTAAATCCTTGATTTTAAGGTATATGGATTGAAGAACAAAGCAAGGACACTAACATGCAAAAAGGAACAAAACAAGCTGAAGAAATGAAGAAGGGCGAGCCTGAGGATCGCCAAGAGTACTCGGTGTGTTGCCAAGCGATTAATAAGACCGCCTAAAGTTCCAGTGTGCAAAGCCCTGAAGGAAAGAACCAAGTTGGCGATGAAAAGGAAAAGTCAGCGGATCACCGAGTGGTTCCGCGAAGCCAAGATAGATCACCCAAAGTTACAGACCTTGAGGATGTTGAGTACCAAGGAAAAAGAGCGATGGAAGAGACCAAAGGACGGCTCGTCGAGTGGTTTAGCAAGCTTGACTTACTTCGCCAATTGACTCTTCGCAAAACATTTTTGGAAACTATAAATACATTTTTGAATATTTAGTTTAGTATTATTTATCTTTTATAACAACTTATTATCAAGTTTTGAGCATCTTGAGACAGTTTTCTTGAGTTTTCCTTAGTTTTGAGGGATTGAAGAAATTTACTTTTGAGAAATTAGATGTGGGTATTTGGGATTCTTCAAATTGGAGCATTGAAAGGATGAAATTACTCTTACCCAGTTGATGGATAATCAATTTGGTAACTGTTTTTACCTTTTTATGATGTCTAGCTAAAGCCCCAATTCTTGGGGTGTGATCATGTGATTATGGGCTAATTTAGTTTATGGGTATTTCTAATTATTAGTTTAAATGCTAGTTGGAAGTGAGTTTAATCATTAATTATGGTTTAATTTAAGAATTGTAGTTGCAAATGCAGTTCTATGTTTGTTTTCTTGGCTTGCTCGAGAGAGAGGTTTTGGAACTAAAATTATTGATTGATGGTTCGTGGGTATTGGGTTGACGTGGGTTCAGCTCAAGAGAGTGAATCCTAAATCCAATCCCACATATTCAACTTGAGAGAGAGAATGGATTAAGGTGTGGGATGCTCTTATTTTGCATGCTTGTTGATGTTCGAGAGAAATTACTTCATTCGGGGTAAATTGTTCGAGAGAAAGTTTACCTCCACTATAGCCTAGCCTACTCATTAATATCTAGCTATTTTCTAATTGTTGCAATTACCATATCTTTATATTTGCCTATAATTGATAACATCCCAATAACCCATCTCATTATTGTTAATTCGTATTGTTTGTGACTGTTAATCAAAACCAAAATCCCCATTTGACACTTGTGTCACCCCTTTATTTGAATAATGTCTTTATTCGATAATTTCTATTCCTATGACTGCTTTGACCATGTTCAGACTTTCCAATCGAATCTGAAACACGAACTACTCCCTATGGGATTCGACCCCTACTAATTTAGTTGGGTTATATACTAATTTACGATCGTTGACGCTTAGAATTGCATGAAGTGTCTTTGAAACATTAATCAATCAAAATGGCGCCGCTGCTGGGAAGTGGTGTTGTTTGAAATTCTTTTGGTGAAGTTGAATTGTGTTCTTGTTAGTCATAGTAGAATCTACTTACTTTTAATTTTGGTTTTTGTGTTGCTGGTTTAAAACAGAAGAAATGATTGTGAACGGAAGCAATGGTAGCCAAGTGGGCCAACAAGATGACATCAGAAATCTCAATGAACCGAATGTCTATAGGCCTAATCTAGTGGGTGGAGTTGGTGCCATTCGCTTGCCTCCAGCTGAAGGAAACACTCTGTTTCACATTACAAGCACCATGTTGCAGCTCTTACAATTGAAAGGTTTGTTTGGTGGGCTAGCTCATGAGGATCCCCATGAGCACATAAGGAACTTTGTTGATGTCTGCAGACCATTCTCCTTTAAGAACATAACTCAAGAATTGGTCCGGTTGAGGTTGTTCCAATTTTATCTAATTGGAGAAGAGTGCAAGTGGTTGACTGAGTTGCCAAGAGATTCTATCACTTTGTGGGAAGAGCTCATTATGGCATTTTCAAGTGTGATTCTTTCCCCCTTCAAAGATGATGACTCTTCGGGACAACATCAAAAGTTTCAAGCGTTCGGAGGGTGAGCGAATCCATGAGACTTGGCTAAGGTTTAAGAAGTTGGTGCTGCAATGCCCAACTCATGGATTGCCCGATTATATCTTGCTACAATACTTTTACAAAAGCCTTGATTAAGTGAACAAGGGAGTGGCTGATCAACTTTGTCCGGGTGGTTTAATGAAACAACCTTATGTGATAGCAGCCTAGCTCCTTGATGGCATGACCATGATTAACCGGGCATGGTACACCCGTGAAGATCAGGTATCTCCTCTTACTTACAAGTTGACAAAAGAGCAGATTGAAAAAGATCACAAGAGAGATCAAAACATGGCAAAGATGATGACCTAACTTGACATCTTCACCAAGAACGTCATGTTTGTTGGTACTAAGAGTGCTAATGTTGTCTGTGTTTGTGGTGTAAACGCCGAAGAGGCCAAATTTGAAGCATTGTACAATGAGGAAGTGAACTTCCTAGCCAACCAAGAAGGAGATTATCGTGCAAACTACCCAAGGCCGAGTGGTAACTAAGGTTGGAATAGAGATGAGGGCTGGACAGGCCATGATAGAGAGTGGAGTGATCGGAATGCCACTTGGAAGGAAAGATATGGGGAGAAGGATAGGTATGTTCCTCCCCACGGGCGTCAAAAGCCCAAAGATTATGAGGGTGGCCGGATTGAGGATATGCTTTTGCGTATTCTCAATAAGGTTGAAGGGTTCGATATAGGTTTGAAGGAAATGAAGGAAGACGTATCGACTCTCAACCAGATGGTGACCACTCATTTCGTCTTTATTAAGCAGTTGGAGACCCAAATGGGTCAAATTTCTTCACATTTAAACCCAAGACAACAAGGGGGTTGCCTAATGATACTATGGCAAACCCCCAAACCGAAGCTTGAGTGGGTACTTGCATCGTGCCACAATGTTAACTAAAGCGCTTCTTGGGAGGCAACTCATGGTTTTAATGCTTTGTTTTAATTTTGAATAACGGGTGCTGATTTTGCATGTGGAAAAGTGGAATGTGTTTGAAAAATGCAGGTTGGAGAGCCAAGAGTCTAGTCGGTGACTCTCCGAAGGGGTCGGCAAGCCTGATTTGGACTCACAAAATCACAGTGAGGGTCTGTAGAACTCGGCGGGCCCATAGACGAGTCAATAATTCGCCGAACAGGTTGGTGAGCCCGACTTTGTCCGCCCTTTGGACCCCAAAATTAACTAGAGGTCCTGTAAAACTCAGCGAGGTAAGTAACCACTTGGCGTGTAACCAAATGGTTCAGTGAGGATGACTAATATCGCCGAAAGGGGCCGCGAACTGAACGGTTTTAAAGGCCAAAGATTTAAAATTTCAAACTCTTCCACATTCCCTCACTTTTAGCCTCATACAATCACACCCGCACTTTAGTTTTTCAATAATCTTGCATATTATCGCTTTTCGCTCGTTGATCTTGTTCTCGGAGTGGAATACATTGCTACCTTGCTTTAAAAAATAATATTTCGGCATTAAAAGTTGGTTTTCCAAACCACAAACTTGTAATTAGCGGTTGAACTCAATTACAATTGTTTAATTTTTATTGATATGTGCTGGGCCTGTTCTAGAATAGTAATTGTATGCTAGTTTACCTTTCGTAGTTTCGTAAATATGCTTCAATTGTTTAAAATGTGATTTCCCAAATTTTATGCTTTAAAATTGTTCATAAACTTGTAGGTTGCGTTAAATTATTGTTGGGTTTAGTCGGATGAAGTCTAAGTAACCCCAATTGTGCTAAATGATGTACTTTACCCAATGATGGAGCGTTTGACGACATGCTTATGGGCTTAAGTCATCAAATGGTCAATTTTGGCCTAACTGGGGGAAGGTTGAGTACCCTGGTGGCATGGATCAGAAGGGTCTGGGCTTAATTCATTTAGTGTGTTGTATGAAATTTTTTTCGGGGGCTGCGGGCTTGATTTTGGGAAATGGAGTTGAAAATTGGTAAGTAGGAAAGTTTGGCGAGCTGGGTCGAGCTCGCCGAACTACTTGGCGGTTCGCAAAAGTCCCCCTTTATCACCTTTAATTTCATGCTTTGGTTGATTTTGATTCTGTAACTTTTGGCGAGAAGCGTGAGCTCGCCGAAAGTCCCCATTGATTGCCCTTTCTTCGCCCCTAACCCTTAAAACATGTTGTAACTTTTGGCGGGCTAGCCTGAGCTTGCTGAATGATGTCGGGGATTCGCCGAAAGGTCCTGTTTATCGCTGACCTATCTTTTCCTGGTAAATTTTTAGGCCAATCCTTTCGACGAGCCCGATTTGGCTCTGCAAAGTGATTCGGCGACTTAGCGATCGGTTCGGTGACTCTTTTTGCACCATGATTTCTACAAGTTTTCTTGAAATAATTCTAATGCTTTTTGGTGTGTATTGCAGTTATGGATAGGACCACTTTAGACGATAATGGTATGTCGCCCCGCAAAAGAGCAAGGGGTATTATTATAAATGAAGAGACAACTGCTCCTTCCAAAAAGTGAAAACAAGCAGCTCCAAAAGGAGGCAAAGAAAAGGGAAAACCGCCCGTAGCAGAAAGACCGGAGCACAACTCCGGTAGTGATGGGGAGTCTGCTCAGTCTCAGCCTTTATTCTCAGAGCCTGAGGATGACCAGCAACTACATACCAAACGGGCTGAGTTATGTTCTCGAGTTTGCCAAGATCCGTCTAGGATCCAAGAGCCCACCCCTCCTACTGCTGATACGGTGCAAGCTCCGGCAAAGACAGTGGTTCCAATGCCACCAGTTCAGGGTCCTCCTTCCCGACTATCAACAGGCTAAAGGCCGAGGCATCGAGGAAAATTCTTGAGAAGTAGCGGTTGTCTACATATGGGTTAGTTGGCAAGTATTCTAGGGTGAGGGACACACTCAAGTACCACCGATTTGACATTTTCACCAGGCCCTGAGGCACTTATATCCCTACCTGGGTTCATGAGTCCTACGCTCCGTACAATGATCTAGTACCCCAGGGTAAGAAGAAGGCTAGTTCCTCTAGATCGGTGAAGTCCGTAATAGTTCGAGGTAAAGAAGTGAGGTGCGGTAACAATTAGATCAACACTGCACTTGACAGAGCTACTGGTATCGAGCATGAGTATGAGGGGATAGCTACAACACATGACCTAGATGATCTAAAGGGCTGGCTTGCTCCCCTCATTTCTGATACCACTTCGAGGTGTATTGAGGCAAGAGCTCCGATTGAGAAGAAAGGTTTGAATGTAGCTGTGTGGTACTGGTTTGGATTCATTAGCAGCTCCGTCATGCCCTTGCAGAATGAGTCCATCCTCCGCCACCCATAGGCTGCCTGTCTAGGATCCATCATCACACAGAAGCGTCTCAACTTGGGACTCATCATTGAGCAGGAGATGGCTATGAGGGCCAAACAATGCCATACGTCCCTTCCTTTCCTGGTCCTGATTACAGAGCTATGCTGATGTGTTGGAGTTCCTCGTGATGAGAAAAAGTACATAAAGATCACTCCCACATCTTCCACAGATATCCAACACTCTTTTTCTACGAGACGCTGGGAATCCCTTGTACCACATAGTATGTAGATTTTGAAGAAGTGTATTTGGCTTTCATTTATTTTGATTTAGTTTTTTTTAATTTGAGTAGTGTAACTATGTTACTATTGCCAGATTTCACTGCCATAAAACGTATCAATAGTTTTCTATTCTAAATAGAAAGAAAGTCAAATTTGTCTAAATACTAGACATAAGGAAGCGGGGGATAAATGCGGGGAAGAAAAAATTCTAGCAGGGATTATTTGTCTTCCTAGTTTTTGACACAAGAAAGGGGTGTAGAAAAATCCTTTTTTCTTGTGTCAAAACGAAAGAGGCATAGAGTCTGAAAACACTCGCAATGAGGCGGATAAGAGAAGAGCGAGTCTGGTGGATGCATCCCCAGAGATTGATGTTGATTCTATACCTGTAGAGGCACCTTTGTATACTCCGGCCTCCGGACCTTCAGGTACACCTTCTTCCACTTCTTCCCAGGCTCCTGGTTCTTTTGCTGCTTCCCAGCCCACCAGGATTACTCAGGACATGATCCTTAAGATGGGGAACTTAGCCCATTCTGCTGATGTGCGGGCTACTTGGTTAGAGGCTGAGGTGCCTTGGTTGATTGAGCGGGCCATCTTTGTTGCTTTGACACCACTCCGAACATCTATTAATGCTCTCACAGAGAGAGTAGAGACTTGTGAGAGTCGACAGGGGGTTACTTTATAGGTGATGGCTTTGAAAGCCGAGGTTGCTGATTTGAGGAAGGATGTGGACTATCTAAAGTCTATGGACTTCAATTCTTTGTTTGAGGAGCTGAGACTCAGGGTGTTCCGGGTAGTTCTGAGATGCCTCTGGCCACCACTGGAGATGTGCCTATGGATGATGTGGTAGCTGATGAGTCAGAGGTGGAGGAGCAACTGGATGCTCAGGAGGCGACCATCTATGGAGACCTTCCGAATTTAGAGGAGACGATTGTACAGTCAGTCATTTAGACATCGCTGACAGAGACGTCCATGGCAGGCTCTAATGGAGCTAGTGCTGATGTAACCCCAGACATTGATGCCCTGACAGATGGAGTGGTTATGTAGACATGATCTTTCTTTACCTCCCTCTCTGTCATTTTTATTAACTTTTTGATTATATTTGTTGCATTTGAAGACAACTGCCTTTTTGTTTGTGGTGGGGTGAGGTATTTCCATACCTACCTCTTGTGATTATATTTTGTATATATTGGGTTTTGTGTTTTAAACTGCATTTTGGCTTCTATCTTGTGGATCTTTGAGAGCTTATGGATCCTTATTGTGATTGAAAATGGTTTTTGACCCATCTGAAAATCTTTGCCACTTTTGTTGTGTGTGAATGTGGCTGTTCTTGTGCAAATTTGAGAATCATTCATGGCTAATACCGATGACTTGAATAGTGTTCTTGATCGAATAAAAATGAATGTGCGGCTACGGTGAGGACAAATGAAATTACATAGATAATGTTTGAACTTTTTACATCTCATTATGACTAACCGATTATAAAATGAGTTTCTTGTGATGAACATTGAACACTAGGGAAAGTGTGGAGTCTCGTTTGATTTTGGTGCCAATGCCTTATGTGATGAGCTTAATTTGAACCTTGTGTGATGACACTTAGAATTTTCCCCGTTGGTCCGGTTGACTAAGTGATGCAACGACTGAAATGATCTTAGACAACAATTTTGAAAAGTGAAACAATTTGACAATATACCTCTTTTGTGGCCAACCATGTGAGATGTGTGCACCTTGCTTGAAGCCATTTGAGCGTTATCCTTTACTTGGAAGAAACTTGAACAAATGTGACCCCTCTTGTTCCATTCACCCGTAACTCTCATGAAGTGTGGTTTGTTTGAATAACCAACTTAGGCCAAAGCCTAAGTTGGGGTGTGGTGAAAAGAGAAGGTAAATCAAGAAATGTGAAGAATTCCCCGTGAGCCATGGTCTTGAAAAAAAATGGAACCCTTCAATATAAAAAATAAAAGAAAGAAAATGAGAAAAAAATAATAAAAAGAATGGAAAAAGTTGTGAAATAAAGTTTTGAAAGTTGCAAAAGAAATAGGGTGTCCGGAAACTCATTTGAAGTTGAATAATAGGGCTAATTTTGAGCATGAGTAAAAATCCTAAAGAAAAGGAAGAAAAGTGAGATTCAGACCACATTTCATGAGGGTAGCAACCACCGAGCCTAAATGACCATACCCTTACACTAAGCCCCGTTACAAGCCTTGAAAAGACCTTTTTGATCTCGAGTGAGTAGAAACGAGTGTTGATTGGAAAATAAGGGCAAACCTATGGGTAAAGTCATGCATGTGTTCATCATTGAGTGTATGAGAGTCATGTGTGATTCCGGAGTTATAAATTATAGAATAATAGTGTGTAAACATGGAATCATCTTTGATGTGAGGACATTTGAGTACCTTTGTAGAGCTTAAACTTGCATTTGAAGCAAGTATTGTGAACTTGAGCAACCTTGATAATGGTGAGTCACAATTTGAATCGTTGAGTGGACAATTGATCCTTGCATGAGGAAGTTGAGTTTTGTTGTGTGTATTCATGATTGAGTCTTATGTAGCACTGTTTGAGACATCCTTTTTGAACTGCTGAACGTGAGTTTACTTGAGGACAAGCAAAAGTTTAAGTTGGGTGTGTTGATGAATTCGAGATTTGGACTCATTTAGGGCTTTGTTTACATAGATTTAGTGTCCTCAAATGCTTAATTTGTGCCAATAACTGATGTTAAATACTTTATTTTCAGGTATATAGATTGAGGAACAAAGCAAGGACACTAACAAGCAAAAAGGAACAAAAGAAGCTGAAGAAATGAAGAAGGGCGAGCCTGAGGATCGCCTAGAGTACTCGGCGTGTCGCCGAGTGGCTCTTCAAACCGCCTAAAGTTCCAGGGTGCCAAGCCCTGAAGGAAAGAACCAAGTTGGCGATGAAAAGGAGCAGTCGGCGGATCGCCCAAAGTTACAGACCTTGAGGATGATGAGTACCAAGGAAAATGGGCGATGGAAGAGACCAAAGGGCGGCTCACCAAGTGGTTCAGCGAGCCCGACTTACTTTGCCAATTGACTCTTCGCAACACATTTTTGGCAACTATAAATACATTTTTGAACATTTAGTTTAGTATCATTTACCCTTTAGAACAACTTATTATCAAGTTTTGAGCATCTTGAGATAGTTTTTTGAGTTTTCCTTAGCTTTGAGGGATTGAAGAAATTCACTTTTGAGAAATTCGAAGTGGGTCTTTGGGATTCTTCAAATTGGAGCATTGTAAGGACGAAATTACTCATACTAAGTTAATGGCTAACCAATTTGGTAACTATTTTTTACCTTTTTATGATGTTTAGGTAAAACCCCAATTCTTGGGGTGTGATCATGTGATTATGGGCTAATTTAGTTTATGGGTATTGCTAATTGTTAGTTTAAATGCTATTTAGAGGTGAGTTTAATCATTAATTGTGGTTTAATTTAAGAATTGTAGTTGCAAATGCAGTTTTATGTTTGTGTTCTTGGCTTGCTTGACAGAGAGGTTTTGGAACTAAAATTATTGATTGATGGTTCGTGGGTATTGGGTTGACCTGGGTTCAGCTCGATAGAGAATCCTAAACCCAATCCCACACATTCAACTCTAGAGAGTGAATGGACTAAGGTGTGGGATGCTCTTATTTTGCATGCTTATTGATGTTCGAGACAAATCACTTGAGTCGGGGTAAATTGTTCAAGAGAAAGTTGACCTCCACTAAAGCCTAGCCTACTCACTAATATCTAGCTATTTTCTAATTGTTGCAATTACCCATATGTCTTTATTTATCTATAATCGATCACATCCTAATAACCCGTCTCATTATTGTTAATTCGTATTGTTTGTGACTGTTTGTAGCTGTTAATCAAAACGAAAATCCCCATTTGACATTTGTGTCACCCCTTTATTTGAATGATGTCTTTATTCGATAATTTCTATGACTGATTTGACCATGTTCACACTTCCTAATCGAATCTGAAACATGTACCGCCTGTGGGATTCGACCTCAACTCATTTAGTTGGGTTATATACTGATTTACAATCGTTAACGCTTAGAATTGGATGAAGTGTTTTGAAACGTTAATCAATCAAGTTTTACAACTTTGTGCTTGAAACTGACAAGTTGAAGTTGAATCCAAAGTGCGTTTACTTGAAGTTGCTTAAATTCGTGTTACCTATGTCTGCTTTCATGAATGGTGTATTTTTTCACTTTTTATGATGGCTGCCTAAAACTCCAAGATCTAAGGGTGCAAATATGGGGTTGGGTATTTATTTAAAGTAGTGATAATTGTGCTATGCTCTATTTTGTTGTTGTTCATACATGATTATTTTATAATTAGCATGGGGTTAATTTATGGGTTAAGGTTGTAAACTTAATTCCTACTTCTATTCCCTGATCAATGCTCGAAAGAGATTTGTTGGAGTAGGTAATTAGTATAATACTAGCAATTTAAGTTTTATATTTGTAACTTGCTTGAAAATAGAGGTTATGTGTCGGATCTATTTGTCCTATTTTTGAAAGAGATAATAGAATAATGTATTGGGTTGTTTAGACTGACATTTAAATGAGACTGAAACGAGATTCTATGCATATATGCATTGAGATCTAAAGATGATAAACGTCAATGAGGATGACTTAGCTATTAATGAATGTTCATCACTATAGAGCAACACAATTACCCCTATGTGACATCGATTTCCAACACTCGCACCCGTAGATTCCTTAGTTAATTTTGAATTCTTTGGTAGTTTAGTTTAATTGCAATCATTGATTACCAAAGCTTTTGATTAAATTGGTGGAATTATCTACCCACTTGTTCTTACTATTTCAAATAAACGATCTTAGAATCAAAAGTTCTATATAGGAATTCTCCATGATATACCATTCTCTATAGGATTCGACCCCAACCTTTAATTGGGTATTTCAGTTGACGATGACCGCAATCCCTTTTAATTGATTTTAAAGAGGACATTTGAGCATTTTAAAAAAATGATGTCGTTGTCATTGAATGGTGGTTGAGAAGTCTAATTGGAAATTATATTTTAATTTGTTTAGTTGTAGTAGATTTGTCACACCTCAGAATCTAGTAGTCTAAGAAAGGGCCAAGTAAGAGGTCACAAGCCAAAGACTTAGCATTCTTCACGAAGGCCTAGAAGAGTAGTGAAGGGCACCACGAGGCGTGGTGTAGCTTGTGAAGGCTTACAGTATCAAGCCAAAGAGGGCTCTCCTCCCACAAGCACCTAGACGACTCATGTTGAGCACCACGGCGCGTAGTGATGCCCGTGAAGAGGGAGGAAGTAGCCATGTTAAGGGTGACCCTCCACACGAGCCACTAGAAAGCTCATAGTGTGGGTCATGAGGTGAGTCAGTTATTTAGGGGGGAGGGTTCTAGGCAACTGATCAAGGGCCACAGCTGCCAGCACGACCACTGTGATCCTTGACGGCTCGTGTGGGCCTCCATTTAGAGGTTCGCGTCAGCTGTAAGTTAAGGGTAGTTGGGTCTTTTCCTAATTATTTATCTTGATACTATGTCGTTTTGCACTTACCTAAAACCCCTATATAAGTGATTTAACCCCAAAATTTACTCATTCAAGTCATTCTTTTAAATTTACCAAAGAAGATCAAGTTCTTCCTTCAAAAAATATTTCTCTCTCTAGTAAACTTGAAGAAGCAGGGTTCAATCTAGGGTTCCAAAGAAAGTCTCAAATTCCACCATTGAAGGAAAGCTTTTAGCATTGAGATATGATAGTTATCATCCATGGATCCCTTCCATTCATGGAGTTCCCAAATTCTAGTATTTTCAAAGATAGAAATCCCCAACTGAGCTACGGTTTTCTTCTATGTTGTGGGTTCTCTTTGTAATTGATTTAATTTATGGATTGATGATCTTTTATGCATGAATTGAGTTAATCTCATATTTATGATGATTCCCATGAACCCATGTCCCCATTTTTTTCAAGTTATGATCATACAATGTGGGTTTTGAACTATGAAAGAAGATTATAAGAAATCAAGCATGAATTGATGGAATTACATGAATTGATGATAATTTCTATGAACCCATGTCTCTAGATGATGATGACCGAAAGTGGGTTCTGAACCTTGAAAGGTGAATTATGGAATTATGAATGTTCTTAAGGTTAAAAGGTCTTCTCACCTAAAATGAACCAATAAGTAAGAAGCTATGCTAATGTTTAGGCAAAAAGTGATTACCCATGCTCTCTAAGTGAAAGATAAGAGGTAACCTAGGTCATAGAATATAAAGACAAGAGGCGATTACCCATGTCACATGAAGTAAGGAGAAGAGGCGATTAACCATGTTCCATTAAGACCTAAAATGAATAAGAATGAGAACCATTCTATGGAATATAATCTTAGAACTGAGAGGACTAGTGGTGATTACTCATATTCCATAAACAATGTGTCAACACAGGAATGTTTAGAAATACA
Organism: Solanum acaule; assembly: GCA_036250505.1. Taxonomy (NCBI): domain Eukaryota; kingdom Viridiplantae; phylum Streptophyta; class Magnoliopsida; order Solanales; family Solanaceae; genus Solanum; species Solanum acaule. The sequence continues at coordinate 38,215 of JAJOOR010013333.1, read as the reverse complement.
TTAGCTAGTGGATCCAAAATAGCTAGAAGTTCATGGTCCGACAATTAAGACAACTCTTTTCGGTGTGGGAGACACCGGATTCCATGTCGATAGCTGGCATGGTCTTACATGTCGGTTAAGGCTAGTTCCCACAAACAATCAAAGTTATGATGAGCAAAGGTTACTTCAAGAAATATCGTAAGCATGTTCCAAGATGATGTTCACTTGCATTAATCATGGTTTATGACTTATGTCTTCTAACATTAAAGATTTATGTTTTTGCTTGATCCTTGCACAATTATGAAAATGTCCTCATTTAAGTACATTTTTAAAAGTTTCTATGAATGGATATCATACTTTGTACATGATTGTACGAACACATACTCTTGCCTACATTTCCCCAAATGTAGTGTCCGCCAGTTAAGGTTCTCAGTTTCATAGCTAGAGGGTTATTTAACTTGAGATATTTCGATTGGTGAGTCCTCATGCTTCGAGGAAAAACTTTCATTATTTTAAGTTTTCTTTCTTACTTTCAGTTTTTGACATGATATATGGGCAAGGCCCAATTTCATTCTTATGTACTTGATGGCTAATGAGACAAGTGTGTAGACTTTCGCTTTACTTTTATAAAAAAACATTTGGGACTTGAAATGTTCTTACTTATCTTATTTGTTCAATTTCTTATGTTATGAATGCTAAGTGGCTTGTATGGGACCTCTCGTGGTTCTATATGTCACGTTATGCCTAGGGGGTACCTTGGGTTGTGACAAGATTGTTCTTTGTTGTTGTTGTTGGCTGATTTGCAGGTTTAAATAATGAGTGATAATGGAAGTGACAATGATAGCCTCGTAGGTCAAAATCACAATATTGGTGATTTGAGTGATATGCACATAAATGTTATTCCAACAACGAGAGCAATCTAGATACATCCCACAAGCGGGAGGGTTCTGTTTCACATAACCGAAACAATCATACACTTGCTCCAGATGAACGGAAATTTAGGGGGCCTAGCTCATGAGGATCCCCATGAACACCTCAGGAATTTCATGGAGGTATGTGTACCTTTTTGTTCAAGAATATCTCACAAGAGTCCGTAGGTTGAGGTTATTATAGTCCTCTTTAACGGAAGAGGCTACAAGATGGTTGGCAGACTTACCAAATGATTCTATCACTTCGTGGGAAGAGCTAACTGATGCCCTCTTGGAGAGATTCTTTCCACCCTCAAAGATTGTTAAACATTGAACCCAAATTCAATATTTCAAGCCTATTTGAGGTGAATCTCTTTATGAGACGTGGCTGAGTTTCAAGAAGCTGCTTTTTCAATGTCCAATGCATGGCGTTCCATATATTTTTTTGCTGCAATACTTCTATTGCAGCCTTGATCCAGTCAATAAAGGTGTGGCTGATCAGTTGGTTCAAGGTGGATTAATGAGACAATCGTATGATGTGGCTGCTTTGTTGGTAGATGATATGACCAAAGTTAACCGAGCATGGTATACTTGAGAAGACCAAGTATCTACTCTGCAGTTGGGTATAAGCAATGAAAGAATTGAGAAGGACCATGAATTAGATGAAAACATGGCCTAAATGATGACCCAACTAGATTTGTTGTCTAAACATGTCATCAGAGATGGTCTAAAATTGGTAAATGTTGTTGGATTCAATAGTGGGTAGTGCCCGAACGATGCCATGTTAGCGGCATTATACAATAAGCGAGTTTAATACTTGGGAAATCATATGGGGGTTCCCACACCAATTATCAACAGAAGGTTGAAAGTTGATGGTCTTAAATTGTGTTCTTGAACTTGGCTTTCGTTCTTGAGTTCTTGATCAAATTGTATTGATTTTAGAGTCGTTTATTTGTAGGTTCTTGTGTACATGTACTGGGTATCTGAATCTAAAGGGAAATTGAGAAAATACTCAAATTTAAGCGAATTGGGGTGAGAATATGAAGGAGGAAAAAGTCAGGTAAATCTTTCACTCCACTCTGCGTCACGGACCTGCCCTCCATATGCAATGATTTTTTCTCCATATGGAGTAGCGATCGCGGACCCCACTGCCTCAAAATTTATTTCGCCACCAAATATTAAAATGCATCTCCGTGTCGCAGACTTGCTCCCTGCCAGTGATTTTTTGATCGTTTCTCATGGTTAACTATCTAATAACACTCTTATTCATCACGATATCCTTTCTATCACAAATCACAGCCTTGAATTCATAATTCAAATTCAAGGTAGGATTAAGAGTCAAGTCTTGAGGGTTCTTCGAGTCAGTTTAAGAAGTCTTTTACAAATTTTTTAAACCCTTTTTAAGACTTAAGCATTGAGATTGAGAAAGAGTAGAGCCTAGTTCATTTCTTTATAATGTTATATGGGGACTATGTATTCCCAAAGAGTAAATGCGTTCACCTATAAGATGAGAGGAAACACCAATTTCCAAATGCGTTTTCATGAGTAGTTTTGAGTTAAATCTCTTTTAAGAGATAGTTTTTGAGTAATAACCTCAAACCACAGAGAAAGAGTTATGTTTTTAAATATATGAGATGAGTATATTTTGGGAGTAGTACTGAGCACCGATATGGGGACGTAATAACTCAAGTCTCCATAAACCATGTAGTCATCGTGGGTAGAAAGGGTCATACTTTTTAGATGATTCCTTAATGCTTTCAGCATAGACTAGTGGATCCATTTAGTTGAGGAATTCTATATCCCGACAAGTTATAGGAGAGTTGTGGCAGCGTGGGCGAGACGTTGTATCATCACATAGGTCATAGTGATGGTTGTCAGTTAGAGAAACTCCAACACAATTATATTATAGTTTATCACATAAATTGAATTGATATTGTATTTTCTTCAATACATTTAGTTGCTCCCTATAGTTTAAATGCTTTATATAAACTGCAATCTTTACTTTTGTTTATTTCTGCATGAGTATCCATGAGTTGAGTAAAGCTGAGGTAAGTGTTTCTTTCAAAATTCAGTTCAAGCTTATGTCATGTTTAGTTTTCCTCTAGCATGCTTGTACATTCAATGTAGTGATGCCAATTGGCCTGCATCATTTTATGATGCAAATACAGGTAATCAGGATCACCATCCAGTGCCTCGTTGATCCAGTTGAGTATCTCAGAGTAGGTTGGTGAGACTCCTTGCTTTCCGTAGGATTCCCTTTTATTGCTTTGTTATTTCAGTTGTTAGGATGATCGGGGGTCTTGTCCCAACATCCCTCATAGTATTGGAGGCTTCATAGACACTTAGACATTAGTAGTTCATTAGTCTTATTCATTTCAAGTGTTTTGATTATAAGACTTGAGTTGTCTTTAAGGCCAGTTGATGTTTTCCTTTATACATTATACGTTTGATTTATGAATTTGTTCTTCCGAATTGTCTTAAATGTTGAGTAAAGTCTTTCATTGAGTAGTAAGCCAGGCCAAGGGTTCTCTTGGGGTTAACAATGGTTCTCTAGTGCCAGTTCTGCCCAGAGTGTAAGCTCGTAGCGTGACAAACTTGATATCAGAGCACAGAGTTCAAGAGTCCTACGGAGTCTATAAAGCCATGTCCGTAGAGTCCTTGTTATCGGTGTGAAGCGCGCCACATCTATAAATAGGAGGCTGCAATATTTAGGAATTTCTTCACTTCTTTTATACTCATTTCGTGCGAAAAGTTCATGTCTATAAAAGTTTCTTTCTAACTCGTGCATGTGTGTGTCTTTTAGATCATGCTTCCACGAAGAGCTGTCAGAGGTCGTCCTGCTAAGAGGAATGTCGAGGAACAAGGGGTACCTAATGCACCTAAAGTGCAACCCTAAGGAGAGGTCACCAATGCTGAGTTCTGGGAAGCTATCTGGATGTTGAGTCAAGTTGTGACCAATCAAGTTGCATAGAGAGAAAATCGACAGAAAGTGATTGATACTTCAAGGATCCGTGAGTTCTTAAGGATGAATCCTCCAAGCTTCAATGGTTCAAGCATCACTGAGGATCCGAAAAACTTTGTAGAGGAATTGCAGAAAGTTTTTGAGATTATGCACGTTGCTGATGTTGAGTGAGTGGAACTAGCTTCCTATTAATTGAAAGGTGTCGCTAGAATATGTTTTGATCAATGGAAAAATAGTTGAACTAAGGGTGCACCAATTTTGAGTCGGGCTGTGTTCGAGAGTGCTTTCATAGGGGATTTCTTTCCTCGTAAACTGAGAGAAGCAAAGGTACAATAATTCCTTAATTTTAAGAAGTAATCTATGAGCATGCACGAGTACAGTCTTAAGTTCTCCCAACTTTCCCGCTATTCTTTGGAGATGGTTGCTGACATGAGGAGTAGGATGAGTTTATTCGTTGCTGGGTTGTCTTGTCTGTCAAGCAAAGAGGGCAAGAAAGTTATGCTGATAGGGGAGATAGACATAGTAAGATTGATGATCCATGTGAAACATATTGAGAAAGATAAGCTAAGGGACAGAGAAGAGTAGCCCGAAAAAGAGTAATGCGAACCGGTCTTCTTTCCAACAGAAACATAAGGGACCTGCTCCATCATCTGTCAGTGCACCTACACCAAGGAATAGAGGCGAGTTTAACGATCAGAGTTTGCAGAGCTAAGACTGCACAGTCTCAAGGTAGTGTGGCACAATGAGGTAATTGGGTTCCTACATGTGCTAAGTATGGTAGGTACCACCCAGGAACGTGTCGCGATGGCTCTACTATTTGTTTCAAGTGTGGTCAAGAGGGTCATTTCATGACAGTGTGCCCTAAGAATAGACAGGGCAGTGGAAATAGAGGCAATAGAGCCCAATCTTCGTCAGTTGCTCCACCAGAAAGATCTGCACTTAGAGGAGAAACTTCATGGACATGCGGATGAGTGAACTGCCTTTATGCTATCACGTCGCCAAGATTAAGAGAATTCTCCATATGTTGTCACTAGTATGATCAAAGTCTTTACTTGTAATGTTTATGTTTTGCTAGATCCGAGAGTGATTCTATCTTTTGTGACTCTTTATGTTGCGATGAATTTTGATGTTCTTCTTGAGAAACTTCTTGATCCCTTCAGTGTTTCTACACCTGTTGGTGAGTCTATCTAGCTGATAGATTCTATCGTGATTGTACCATTTTCGTCAATCACAAGAGCACCATGGCAGATTTAGTTGAGTTAGACATGGTAGACTTTGATGTCATTCTAGGTATGGAGTGATTTCATCCCTGTTATGTCTCAGTCGATTGTAGAACTCGAGTTGTTAAGTTCCAGTATCCTAATGAGCAAGTTATTGAGTGGAGGAATAGTTCATCAGTGCCTAGGGTCATTTAATTTCATACCTTAAGGCGGGAAAGTTAGTTCCCAAGGATTGTGTCTATCACCTAGTCCGAATTAATTACTCTAGTGTTGAGACACCTCCTATTCAATCAGTTCCAGTTGTGAATGAGTTTTTAGAGGTCTGTCCAGACGATCTTCCCAAAGTACCTCCAGAGAGAGAATAGATTTTGGTATAGATATTCTTCTCGATACTTGTCCTATTTTTATTCTGCTATATAGAATGGCACCAGCAGAGCTGAAAGAGTTAAAAGAGCAGTTGAAAGATCACCTAGAGAAAGGTTTTGTTCAACCAAGTGTCTCACCTTGAGGCAGTCCAGTCTTATTTGTGAGAAAGAAGTATGGTTCTCTTAGAATGTGTATAGATTACCGTCTATTGAATAAGGTTACTATTAAGAATAAGTATCTTCTTCTGAGAATTGATGATCTCTTCGATCAGCTTCAGGGTTGCACTTGTTTTTCTAAGATAGACCTCAGATCTTTCTATCATCAGTTGAGAGTAAGGGAATGTGATAATTCCAAAGAAAACAATCAGAACCCGTTATTGTCATTATGAGTTTCTGGTTATGCTATTTGTTTTAACCAATGCTCCTGCAACATTCATGGACCTTATGAATAGAATATTTAAGCCTTATTTAGATATGTTTGTTATCATATTCATTGATGACATACTAATCTATTCGAGGAATGAGGAAGATCATGCTAGTCATCTCAGAATAGTGCTCCAAACTTTAAGGGATAGTGAGTTGTATGCCAAATTCTCTAAGTGTGAGTTTTGGCTTGAGTTTGTGGCTTTCATAAGTCACATTGTTTCCGGTGATGGAATTTGGGTTGATACTCAAAAGATAGCGGCAATGCGAAATTGTCCTAGACCCACATCTCCAACTGATATTTGGAGTTTCTTGGGGTTGGCTGGATATTATGGAAGGTTCGTCGAAGGGTTCTCATCTATTCCATCCCTATTGACTAAGTTGACTCAGAAAACAAAGAAATTTCAATGGTCTAAAGCTTTCAAGAATTGTAAACTAGGTTTACTACTACCTCAGTATTGACCTTACCAAAAGGTATGCAGGGTTTTGTTGTGTATTGTGATGCGTCTAAAGTTGGATTGGGTTATGTGTTAATGCAGAATGGTAAATTTATAGCTTATGCCTCTAGACAGCTGAAAGTTCACGAGAAGAATTACCCAACCATGATCTAGAGTTTGCTGCCGTAGTATTTGCTTCGAAAATATGGAGTCATTATCTTTATGGTGTTCATGTAGATGTGTTCTCCGATCATAACAGTCTTCAGTATGTATTTGGTTAGAAAGAGCTAAATCTCAAACATAGAAGGTGGTTAGAGTTACTCAAGGTTTATGACATGAGTTTTCTATATCACCCAGGTTAGGCTAATGTGGTTACTGATGCTTTAAGCAGTAAAGCTTAGCTTAATCACTATTGTCTTGCAAATTTCCTATTGAAAGCATGTACCCAACGATTTATCTCAACTTGTATTGTGGTCACATCCCAAGAACCTTCCCATACTTGATTTTCTTGTTTATTTTGTTGTTTTATCACTTCTTACAAAACCCCTTTTGGTATTTGACACTTTTGTGTCACCCCCTTTAATTTACAATGTATTTTATTGCAAATGTTTTTAGTTACGACTAATTCAAACGAAATTCTAATTGGCTATTGATTCTCAAAACCGCTCCCTTGGGACATGACCCCAACCCTTGGTTGGGTTACTATATTATCAGCGATCGTAGACACTCATACCATATGATAGTGTCGTTGGTCACGATAAGCATCAACACCCCTAACTTCTTCTGCACTGTGACCTTCGGCGGATTATTTGTGGCTCGTCAAAGGTATTCGGTGGCACGCCGAATGGACTATCTAGTCTTTCTGCAGCTAAATGTCTTTGTTTTGGCTGACAAATATATTCTAACAATATCTCAAGACTTTGCAGATATGGACAGACTAAAATTTGCAAGAAGAAACATGCCACCCAGACACATAAGAGCACAAACGTTCAGAAGAACTGCAAGGAGCGAGAATAAGACAACCAGTTCGAGGAGGAGGATGCCCATCGACCCTTATGTCCCTTCGTGGACTCGAGGGTTCAGCAATGCGATACACGCCTTTGTGGCAGCTCACGAGTTGGACAATATGATCGAGGCTAATATCGCTGCAGAAACTGAAGTAGAGCGAAAAGAAAAAAGAGAACCAGAAGTAAAATGACAACACTCTGGGCGCTGATGCCCAAGGAGATTGAGCGACTCCTTAGACAGGATCCCTTGTTTACCTCCCTCTCTGTCTTTCTTTAATTTACATTCAAGATATTTATTTGTATTTGAGAACAAATGTTTTTGTTTGTGGTGGGGTGAGGCCCACACCTTTTGTGTGCTACTTTTGTGACTCGTGCTTTTATGTATATACTTGAGCTGTTCTGTTTAAAATTGTTTTAATACTGCTTTTCTGTGGATGTTTGAGCTTGTGGCTCCTTTTATTTTTAAATTGCTAAATGATTTTGACTCTTTCAATTTGTTTTGAATTTTTAGCACATTTTCGCTACCCTTTATATGCTATTGAATGTGGTTGTTCCTTGGAAAATTTGAGTTGCAGTTTCGATCAATACCGATGACTGGAATAGTGCTTACAATAGAACGAACATGACTGTACGGCTACGATGAGGCCAAATGAAGTTGCATAGACAATATGTGAACTCTTTGCATCTCATTATTATTAGCCATTTATCAAATCGATTCTCTTGTGATGACTGTTGCACACTAGCGAAAGTGTCGATGCGTTGTGTGATAAACTTACCTAAAACCATGCACGACAACACCTAGAATTTGGCCTGTTGGTCCGGTTGACTAAAAAAGATTTCTCTTGATATGATCTTAGGCAACTTCGAAGCGTGTGAACCAATTTGACATATACCTCTTTTGTGACCTACCTTGTGAGCGTGGTAGGATGACCTATGATGCACTAATGAAAATGATGAAGGAAAAAGAAAGGAAGTATTGAGAGTACCACATTTCATGAGGATGAAAGTCACTGGGACTAATTGACCATACCTTTTCACTTAGCCCCATTAGAAGCCTTGTTAAAACCTGTGTGATTTTGAGAAAGTCGAAACAAATGTTGATTGGAAAATACGGGTAAACCTATGGGTGAAAGCATGTATCGTGTTCATCTTTGTGAGTGTGAGCGTTCTATCTAATTCCTGAACTTTAAATTGATTATACCTTTGCGTGTGAAAATTGAATCATTATTTGTGTGAGGGCATTCGAGGGCTTTTGTTGAGCTTGAACTTGCATTTGAAGCAAGTGTTGTGAGCTTGAGAATCTTTGGTTATGGTGTGTCACAACTTGAATCTTTGAGTACACAATTGATCCTTGCATAAGTAAATTGAGTCTTGTTGTGTACATTCATAATTGAGTCTTGTGTAGCACTGTTTGTGACATCCTTGTTGAACTACTGAACTTGAGTTTTACTTGAGGACAAGCAAAAGCTTAAGTTGGGGGTGTTGATGAGTCCACTTTAGGGCTATATTTTAATAGAAATTATGTCCTCAAATGCTTATTTTTATCTCAATATCTGATAAAAACCCTTAAGTTTCAGGTATTTGGAGTTTGAAGGAAACCATGGACACTACGTCGCAAAACAGAACAAAAAGGCTAAAATGAACGAAGAAATGAAATCCTGAGGATCACCGAGTCCACTTGGCGAGTCGCCGAAAGGTCTTACTTTGCCTTTTGTTCTAGTGTGCTGAGCCCTGTAGAAAAGGATCAAGTCAGCGAAAAAAAGGAGCATTTGACGCATCGCCGAGAAGTTCCGCGAAGCAATACCATGTCGCCCAATGTCCCAGAGCACGACGATGCTGAAGGCTGGTGAAAGACGGCGATGAACTACACCAAAGGGTGAATCCCTGAGTTGATCGGCGATTCCGACTAACGATGCCGAATGATCCGCTGCAACACAAATCTGTGAAAACTATAAATACTAGTTAGATGTGTAGTTTTAAGAGTTGAACAATTATTATAATTTTCATATAGAATAGTAGTTTTTGATATTATTGTTCTAGGCTTGAGAGCGTTTTGAAGATCCAAAGGGTTTCATCTTCAAGATTTGGGTTTGGGTCTCTTGGATTCTTCACTATTGTCCTGTATGAAGACTTAAATCTTCATACCCAGTTGGGGTGTGATTTAGCGAATATGGGTTAATATAATTGTTGGGTCTTGCTTGTTGATAGTTTAATTGTGATTTCATTTAGTAGTTATGGATGAAATTAATGAACTTGTAGTTGCAAATACAAGTTTATTTATTTGTTTTCGGCTTGCACGAGAGAGAGGTCGTAAAACTAAGACAACTAAATTGATGGCTAGTGCGAGTAGGTCTACATGAGGTTCAGCTTGAGAGAGTGAACCCTAATCCCAAGTACACACACTCAACTCGAGAGAGTGAGTGGGTTAAGGCGTAGTCTAGTTTTCATGCGGCAAGTGGGTGTCCGAGAGGAACGCATTTGAAACAGGGTAAGTTGCTCGCGAGAGAGCTTATTCCCCTTAAAGTCTAGCCTAGTCACAATTATTCTATGAATCTTCTATCGAAAGCATGTACCCAATAATCTAGCTTAACATGTATTCCCATCACATCCGAAGGATCCCCTCTCACTACTTAGAAACCCTCGTTTATTTTGCTATTTTTACCTTACTTGTGACAAAACCCTCCATTGTTAATTGACAATCTTGTAGCCCCCTTTAATTTACAATGTTTTTAATCGTTAATGTCTTTAGCTACGACTAGTTAAAACTAAGTTTTATTTTTCTATTAATTCTCAAAACCACTTTCTTGGGAACGATCCCAACCCTTGGTTGGGTTACTAAACTATTGTACGATCGTAGGCACTTGCATCGGAAGTTGTGACATGATTACACAAACATCAACACCTGAAAAATTTTCTATGTTAAGACCCAAACAATTCATGAATTGCGTATAAGGTCGTACCGAGTGGTTCTTAAATGTTCTTAGATTCTAAGGTCAATTAATTAGTGTGGGGATTGTTTTTTATATGAATTAAGATCACTAACCTATTTTGTTTTTATATAAGATTCTACTTAGATCAACTTCAAACAATCATATCTCCCAGCACATAAAGAATTAGGTGACCTATGAACTATCAAATTAGAGGTCTTCAAGTCCTCTTTCCAACGCCACCAAGTTTGCCTCACTTCCAATTTGAGTTAAAAGATATGACTGATTTACTAGAGACGTTCTAACATAGAAGGAGCTTCGGGATGGCTCCCATTACAAAGTGAATATGGACCTCACTGTTCGCTGGAAAAATATCCCGACTTCCACGTCATTTTATTTATTTATTTAAGGGTACTTTAGTCCTAAAAACCCTTAGGAAATCATCTAAATTACCCTTAAAATGTAGAAAAAATTGTTTTCATAATAAACCCTGCCATTCACTCCTAAATTTCTACGCTCAAGAACTTCCACAAACGCTAAGGCTAGGGTTCATCTTCCATGATTTTCCTTCAAGTTTCTTCAAGAACATTGTTCTTCTAGGTGTGTGAGGTTTCTCTTAGTGATGGACTTGTTTTTCCTCATGCCAATCATGTAACCCTTTCATTAATTTGTCCAGGAAATCGTTTATGTAAAGATTCTTGAAGAGTTCTTGAGTTTAGCCCCATTCTTTTACAATGGAGGTTTTAAGTTCTTGAGGTGAGGGTCTTGCGAATGCATGGTTTTTCTTTATAGAATTTGAGTGCAATTTCATTGAATTTATATTGTGTTTATTAATCAAAGAGAGTTTGGAAGAAACCAATCGATTATAGATGAGTTAGGACCCGAAATTGAACAAGAGAATTCGTTGGAGTTCTGGCTTTGGTATAGGGTAATGCGCCACCAAAGCACTAGGAGGGCTGGTGCCATGCGCCTTCAGTGCGCCCCAAAGTACTCCCAGGCCTGTTGGGGCTGGCGCAATGCGCCAATGAGGCACCATGGTCGCTTGGCCTTTTTCTTCTCCATTCTGCATCCTGTATTTGTTCCTTTTAATCGTGTCTTCGTTCTCTTCTTGTATTTACTCTAAAAGTCTTCATTAATCTTTGAGAGAGTCTACATGTCCCACTAACATGTCTTCATTTAAATTCCAAATTAACGTAATATAAGAGGAAAGTGTAAAGGGTCTATTCATAAAAACTTAAGAGCTTCAAATGTTATTTATATATATGTTTATATATGTACCAATGTTGATTATTCGGCTTGCAATATAAGTTCATGGTTGCATGTTTTACGAATGCAAATACCTCTTCTATTTTGAAGAGTACTTCAAAAAAGTAAAACGTTGTAACACAACGGAAATTAGAAGTCTAGCAAACGAGCCAAGTGGAATGTCACCGGCCCATGACTGAGCCATGGCACCCTTCGTGGAGCCCTAGACGGGTCGTGTAGGAACCATGGCTCGTGCTGCCTTATTGTGTTTGACTAAAAAGGGGCTTCGCTCCCACGAACCCTTAGACGGCCCGTGGTGAGCCACACGACCCGTGGTGGTGGCCATGAAAGGGGAGGCAGAACCACAACTAGGCTTGCCTCCTCTCACGATCCCCTAGATGGCTTGTGAAGGCCTAGACAACCCGTGTGGAGGGGGGTTGACTTTCCAAGCCATTGGTTAAGGACCACGGCTACCACTAAGGCTCGTGATGTCCTTGACAGCTTGTGTGGGCCTCCATCTGGAGATTCACGTCAGTTGTAAGTTAAGGGTAGTTGGATCTTTTCCTAATTATTTTATCTTGATACTACGTCAGTTTAGCCTTACCTAGTACAACTATACAAGTGATTTTAACCCCAAAACTTACCCATTCAAGTCATTCTCTTAAATTCACAAAAATAAATCTAGTTCTCCCTCTTCAAAATATTTCTCTCTCTAGAAACTTGAAGAAGAAGGGTTCAACGTAGGGTTTCAAGGCAAGTCTCCAATTCCACCATTGAAGGCAAGCTTTTGGCATTGAGGTATGATAGGTTTCATCCATGGATTCCTTCCATTCATGGGGTTCTCAATTCTCCTATTTTCAAAGTAATAATTCCCCAATTGAGTTAGTATTTTTGTTCTATGTTATGGGTTCTCCTAGTTATTGATCTAATTGATTGATTTATGATATATGACACATGAATTGAGTTAATCTCATGATTTTATGAAGATTCTCCATGAACCCATGTAATTCCCATGTTTACAAATTATGACCATATAATGTGGGTCTTGCCTTATGATAGAAGAGTTTTATGAAATCAAGCATGAATTGATAGAATTAAATGAAATTATAATGAATTTGTATGAACCCATTTCTAACCCATGTTTTCTAGATATTGATGATTGAAAGTGGGGTTTGAACCTTAAAAGGTGAATTATGGAATTATGTATGTTCTTATGAAATCTATGAAAATGGTTTAAGGATACTTTGAGAGTGAAGTATCAATGATGTTGTTGTTGTGTTGTTGAAAGGATTTCTCATTTACACATGAAAGTATGATTGTAAAGATTTTCTCAAATAGTAAGGATTCTAAGGTTGAAAGGTTTTCTCACCTAAATGAATCAAAGATAAAGAGCTATCCTAATGAAACTTATCTTGGATTGGCAAGATGACATGCCCTTCCATGGAAAATAAGAACTAGTTAAGAAAATGACTACTCTGTGGGAATTATTCTTAGCACCGAAAGGATATTTAGATGGAAGATCTCCCGTGAGTAGAGGCTAGGTTTCTAGAAGCAATCTCTTTATCCCTTACCTATGTGCCCCCATAGGATGATTGTCTAGATATACATTAGCTAGTGGATCCACCTAAGCTAGAAGTTCATGGTCCTTACATTGGCAAGTAAAACAACCCTTTTCGGTGTGGTATACACCATAGGATCATGATATAGCTCACATGGTCTCTATGTCGGTTAAGGCTACTTCCCACAATAATAATGAAGTAAGGTTACTTTAAGATGTATCTCACATGTGTTCAAAGCTTTCAAAGATGTAGCTTGCATTGGCCATGTTTTATGATTCATGTTTTCTAACCATTTTTATATCATGTTTTATCTTGGTCATTGCATGTCATGAAATGTCTTATTTTAGCATGATTTAAATGTTTATATGCATGACTATAATACTTGGTACATATTTTGTACTAACACATATTCATGCCTACATTTCCCCAAATATAGGGTCCGACACACAGGGTTCTTAGTTTCGTGGCTAGAGGTTGATTTGAAAGATTCCGAGCTTTGGATAGTTTTCATGCTTTGAAGGCGGACTTTCATTGCATTCAATTTTCTTTCTTACTTTATGTTTTGGACATGATGTGTTGGCTAGCCCCAATTTCATTCTTATTGTAACACCCCAGATTCGAAAGAGGGAACATAACAGCTTTTCAAGACTTACAGGTGTATATCCACAAGGGCCCAACAATGGGCCGTGGGTTGAGCCACCAGCTATAGATGGGGCCGTGGAAAGGGGCACCTAAATTGGTCCTGGCATGGACCATGATGGGGGATCTATGGACCATAGGTGGGTCCACGCCCCGTGGTCGAGCAACCGTCGATTGTCCAAAACTCCCTAACCATGGACCACGACTGATCAGGATCAAACGTAGGTTAGTCGATGGTTCGTCGGTAGGGGTTTCGTGGTCCACAATGGTAGGTTTAGTTATGGGCTTAAGGGTCTTTTCCGATTTTAATTAAATCAATGTGGTGTCGTTTTGCCTAAGTCTAGAACACCTATATAAGTATTTTTAACCCCCAAAATCCCTTATTCAAGTCATTCTCTCAAATCCCAAAAGAAAACCCAAAACTCTTTCTCAAATATTCTCTCTCTAGAAGGTAGAAGATGAAGGAAGAGATTGAAGCTGGGTAAGGGTCAAATCTCCCAAACATCAAGCTTTTGTGGGATTTGTGACTAAGGTATGATGGATTTTCATCCATGTGATCCTTCCTCCCATGGAGTCCCCTAGAATTCCCCAATGGTGAAGTCTAAATCCCCAATTCTAGTTAGGTTATCTTCCAATGTTGTGGCTTATGAAGAATGTTGATCCAATTGAGTGAATTATGATTGTTTATGATTGAATTGATAGGATTACATGCTTTTAGAATGAAATTACGTGTACCCATGCCTATTTCATGATTTTAAACAGGAATTGATAAACTAGGGTTAATACCCTAAAGGGAATCTTTATGGGCTAGGGTTCTCCTTATAGGATTGATGAGGCTAGAGGTGACTACTGATTAACGTTTCAAGGATACTTCATCCAATTATAAGTGTCAATGATCGCTAGTCACTATAATAACCCAGCTAAATGAGTTTGGGTCGAATCCCACAGGGAGTGGTACGTGTTTAAGATTCAATAGGAAAGTACGAATGTGCTCAAATCAGTTATAGGAATAGACATTTACGAATAGAAACATAATTCAAATCAGGGGGTGACACGAATGTCAAAGAAGGAGGTTTTTGTTTCAATTATCAACTACAGCAGCAACAAAACAATAATGAAATAACAATAATGAGATGGGTTCTTGGGATGTGACTCGATTATGGGCTACTATAGACAAATGGGTAATTTCAATTGTTATAAAATATCTGTAAATTAGTGAATAAGGTAGACTATAGAGGAGGTAAACTTTCTCTCGAATAATTTACCCCGAATTATGTTGATTTCTCTCGATCATCGACAAGCATGCGAATAAGAATAGCCTACTCTTTAGTCCATTCACTCTCTCTCGATAAATGTGTGGAAAACGGTTTAGGATTCACTCATTCGAGCTGAACCCATGACAACCCAATACCCATAGACCATCAATCAATAATCTTTGTTTTAGAACTTCTCTCTCGAGCAAGCTGAAAACACAAAGGTAGAACTTCATTTGCAACTACAATTCTTTAAATTAAGCCACAATTAATTATTTAAATAAGTTCTAAACAACATTTAAACTAACAATTAACAATACCCATAAACTAAGTCAGCCCATAATCACATAATTACACCACAAGAATTGGGGTTTTAGCTAGACATTATAAAAAAGATAAAAATCGTTAGCAAATTGTGTTTCCATCAACTGGGTAAGATTAATTTCATCTTTACAAAGGTCCAAATTGAGGAATCTCAAAGACCCATTTCCAATTTCTCAAAAGGGAAAAACTTCAATTCTTCAAAGCTAAGGAAGAACTTGTCTCAATACTCAGAGTTTAATATAAAATATAATATGATAGATGAATTCCCCTCTAAACTAAATATTTAAAAAACGTATTTATAGTCGCCAAAAATATGCAGCAAAGAACCCTTTAGCAAAATAAGTCGGACTCGCCGATCCATTTGGCGATCTGCCTTTTGGTAAATTCCATCGCCCTTTTTTCCTTGGCCTTTAGTATCTTCCAAGTTTGTAACTTTGGGCTATTTAACACAGCATCGTGGAACCACTCGACGATCCTCCGACTGCTCCTTTCTCTCACAAACTTGATTTTCTCCTTCATGGATTAGCCTACTGGAACTTTAGGCGGTCAAGTGGCCACTCGGTGACTCGCCAAATGGACATAGCGATCACGAGGTGCCCTTTTCTTTCTTCTTTCAGATCCCTTTGTTCCTTTTGCAACTAAGTGTCCTTGCTTTGCTCCCTAATCCATAATCCTGAAAATCAAGGACTTTGCATCAGTTAGTGGCACAAAATAATCATTTGAGGACACTAAAACTATAAAAATAAAGCCCTAAATGAGTCCAAATCTAGGACTCATCAACACCCCCAGCTTAAACCGTTGCTTGTCCTCAAGTAATATTCAAGTGCAGCAGTCCAAAAAGGATGTCTCAAATAGTCCTACACAAGACTCAATCATGAATGCACACAACAAGACTCAACTTACTCATGCAAAGATCAATTGTGCACTCAAAGATTCACGTTGTGACTCACCATTATCAATTATTCTCAAGTTCACAATACTTGCTTCAAATGCAAGTTCAAGATCAACAAAGGTACTCAAATGACCTCACACAAAGAATGATTCCATATTCACACCATTGTTCAACAAGTTATAGTTCCGCAATCACATGCAACTCTCACACTCACAAAGATGAACACATACATGACTTCACTATATGTTTGCCCTTAATTTCCAGCCAACATTTGCTTCAACTCACTCAAGATAAAAAAAGGTCTTTTCAAGGATTGTAATGGGGTTGAGTGTAAAAGTATGGTCATTTAGGCTCAGTGGTTGCTATCCTCATGAAATGTGGTGTGAACAAATTTCCTTTTCTTTAACATTCTTATTCATGCTTAATACTCACCCCATTATTCACTTTCCATGGAACACTGGACACCCCATTTCTTTTGCACTTGTACAATTTTATTTCACAACTTTTTCATTCTTTTTCTTTTCACTTTTTATCTTCTTCTTTTTTGTATGGAGGGGTTCCATCATTCTCAAAACCATGGGTAAAAGGGGACTTTTCGCATTTCTTGATTTACCTTCTCTGTTCACCACACCCCCAATTTAGGCTTTTGTCTTAAGTTGGCTATTCAAACAAACAACAGTTCATGAGTATTATGGGTGAAGGGATGAAGAAAGGTCACAATTTCATCAAGTTTCTTCCAAGAAAAGGATAAGGCTCAAAAGGGTGGTCAAGCAAAGTTCACACTCACAAGGTAGGACACAAAAGAGGTATAACATCAAATTGTTTCACTCTTTGAAATTGTTGCCTAAGATCATTTCAAGAGCTTGGATCACATAGTCAACCAGACCAACGGGGAAAATTCTAGGTGTCATCACACATGGTTCACATTAAGCTCATCACACAAGGCATTGACACCAATGTCAAACAAGACTCCACACTTTCGCTAGTGTGCCATGTTCATCACAAGAGACTCAATTCGATAATCAGCTAGTCACAACAAGATGCAAAAAGTTCACATATTGCCTATGTACCTTCATTTGGCATCATCATAGCCGCACATTCATGTTTGTTCAATTGAAAGAACTATTCAAGTCATCGGTATTGATCATAACCGATACTCAAATTTTTACAAGAACAACCATATTCAAACACAAGCAAAAGGGAGGCAATTGTTTTTAGAAGGGTCCAAAAACCATTTTCAATTAAAATAAGGAGCTACAAGCTTAAATAACCACAACACAGTGCCAAAACACAATATATAGCACAAAACCCAATATATACACAAAAGTCATAAACACTGGAAAAACCTCACTCAACCACAAACAAAAATAATTTATGCTTAAATGCAATCAAAACACTAAAAATCAATAAAAGTGACAAAGATGGAGGTAAAGAGAAGTCCTGTCTACGTAGTCGCTCAATTTGTCGGGGCATCAGTGCTCGGTGCAACATCAACAGTACCAGCTCCACTGGATTCAGCCAAGGGTATGTCTGCCAAAGAGGTCTTCACAGCTTACCATGGCCTCCTCAATCTCCGTGAGACCCTCATAAGAAGCCTCCTCATCAGTAATAAGTAGCTCCTCATCTCATCCTCAGAGTCAGTAGCATCCACTTCCTTAACTGGAACCTCATCTTCGGTGGTAGCCGGAGGTATATCTAGATCAACTGGCACATCTGGAATCTCTATTGTCCTGAAGATCACTGACATGTCACTAGACTTCAACTTGTCCATATCTCTTCCCAGCTCGACAATAGCGGCATTAGAGTCGTCACCTCCCTAGTAACAACTTGGCCTTGCTCGCACACCGCTATACGTGCCTCAATGGCATGAATAGTAGAACTCAGAGGTGTCATAACATTGGTAAGGGCCCTCTCGATCATGCTAGGAATGGTGGCCTAAAGCCTGGCAGTGCGTAGATCAACAGAATACTCTAGCTGCCCCATTTGTAGCAATGCAGCCTGGGTGAGCAGAGGTTGGGCAGCAGTAGCAGTACCCGATCTGGGAGGCAAGGGAGCAACAAAGGTACTATGCATAACAGAAGGGATAAAACTAGATATACCTGAAAGCCTAGGGTTCGGAGTAGGCAAAGATGCCTCTGCAGGTAATGCCTCAATATCTATAACCGGGGATGTATCCACCGGGGCTGCCCTCTGTTTCTCTACCTCATCCTTCTAAAACTCTGCCTCTATCCTCCAGATGTCAGTACAAGATGTGTGAGTCACTTCCACATCCTTCTTTTCATCTCTATGCACCCGAGCTCGTCTGCACAGCTTGTTGATCAACACCAAAAAAGGGAGGGAAGTTTGGCGCTGTTTGGCCCTATGGCCATCTCCTGCCCAATGATCATACCTAAATCTATGCGCTCTCGTGCAATGATCGAGCCAAGACAAGACACCTTGGTGTGGCGTAGGATGGACTCATTCTGGGATGGCATGATAGTGATGTTGATAAAACCAAACCAGTACCTCGCTGCTACGTTGAGGTCCTTCTTCTCTATCAGAACCCCTGCCTCCAACCACCTAGGAGTACCATTACATATGAGAGGAGCTAGCAAACTTTTCATGTTCTCCAAGGATTTAGTCTTGATCATGTACTGGTGGTCGTCTGCAATATTGTCGGTGCACTCCAAGACAACATTTATGTTGGTACTGTCACACAACACTTTCTTGCTCCTGACCATCACGTAATCAACTGACTTGAATTTAGCAGCCTATTTTTTCATTTGTGGCACTAGGGCACCGTAGGCGGTGTAGAATTCCCGGACCCAATTTGGGATATAGGGACCCTCGAGTTTTGTGAAAATCTCAAACTTACGGGCCTTTATACTGAGCCAAATATCAGGGTATCTGTCTATCACCCCATCAATAGAGAGCCTCTTTTCTTCAATAATGGTCCTCAGCCCCTCAGTCTTCAGTCTATTCATAGAGCAGGGAAGAGGACCCTGCACAATGGGCGCAAGAACCACAGCCTGTGATATAGCAGGAGGAGAAGTAATGGCCTGGGGAGTTCTGATCCTAGACGGATAATTCAACCTCTTGGATCGTAGCTCCGCTCTCTTTGCTGCGAATAATTCTTCATCCTCAGGCTCTAAAGTGGTAGCCCGAGGATCCTGGTGCTCACCTTCAGTCTCAGAAGTAGTGAGAAAGGTGGTATAGATCCTGTCATTGTCGGAGCTGGCGTCCAGTGATGCAGGTGCAGGAGCCTTGCCTTTTGCCCTTCCTTTCCTACCTGTGGTGGGCAGCTTAGTAACCTTTGCCTTGGATGCACCTGCAGCCTCGTTGATTGTGAATCCTTTGGCCCTCTTGTGGGGCGGCATGTCTCTACCTGCTACTTTAGGTCTAGCCATATCTCCAAAATATCGAGGAAAGTTAGAAATAGTTCAAGAAAAGTTGCAGAAGAAAAAAAATAGTTTAAGACAAACTCGCCGAACCGATCGGTGAGTTGCCGAATCACTTTGGCGGGCTAGATGGGGCTCGCTGAAGGGATTGACTCAAAATTTCCCAAAACAATTAGCATGTTGGTTATGGGAGGGGGCTTTCGGTAGATCGCCAACTACATTCGGTGAGCATGGACTAGCCCGCCGAATGTTACAATGCATTTTAGGGGTTAGGGGTGCAGAAAGGGCGATCAAGAAGGACTTTCGGCGAGTCACCTAGTACACTTGGTGAACTTAGGCTTCTCATCAAAAGTTACAGAACCACACTCAACAATTGCTGGAAATTAAAGGCGATCAAGAGGGATTAGGTAAACCGCCGAGTGGTTCGACGAGCTCGACTCAGCTCACCAAACTGCCCAACGTGCGTACTTTCCACCCCGACTTCCAAATTTAGCCCCGCATCCCCCAAAAACAAAATCAAAGCATGAAATATTTCAATTAGATTTAGAACCATTACACCCATGCTCCCGTTTTGGCCGAATTTGGCCATTTGACGACTTTAGCCCTTAAGTATGACGTCAACCGCTTTATCAATGGGAAAAACAGGTCATTTGGCACAAATGAGGGTTACTTAGACTTCACCTGACTAAATCCAACAACAAATTAGCCTAACCCCACAAAATTTGATCAAATCTTAAGTCACTAAATCAACAAAAAGGCATTATAGGCATGATTACGAATTCAAAACAGGAGAACATGCATACAATTACGATTTAGAGAGGCCCAGCACACACCAGAAATATAAGAACAATTGCAAATGAGTAAAAATTGCTAAATATGAGTTAGATGTTTGGAAAACCAACCTTTAATGCCGATTGAATACGTTGAAATGCTATGAGGCAAAGATATCCAACTCCAAACACACAATTGAAACCTATAAAATGGTAAAATTTAGAAAATATAGGAAAATATAGTGCGGGTGTGTGTTTGGGAAGTTAAAAAGTGAGGGAATGTGAAAGAGTTTGAAAGTTTAATCCTTTGGTCTTAAAAATTGTCAAGTTCTCGCCCATTCGCCAACATTAGTTTTTCTCGCTGACCCACTTGGCGACACACCGAGTGGACACTTACCTCTCCAAGTTTTACAGGACTTCCAGTTAAACTGGGGTCCAAATTGCGGACAAAGTTGAAATCGCCGACATCTTCGGCGACACATCAATTTACTCCTGGGCTAGCCGAGTTTTACAGACTCCAACCTTAGAGTTTCTTGAGTCCAACGGTGGTCCAAGTCAGGCTCATTGACCTACTCGGCGAGTCACCGATTGGACATTTAGCTCACCAATTTGCATTTTTCAAACACATTCCACACTTTAACGTACACAATCAACACACCATTATTTTAAAATAAAAAATAAAGAAAATAAAACTTGGGTTGCCTCCCAAGAAGCGCCTTAGGTAACGTATGGAACGATTCAAGTCTCTACATAGGTGTTGTTCTTGGGGTTAGCCTCAGTGTCACTAGGCAACCCATTTCTCTGCTTTGGGTAGAGACAAGATAACACCTGACCCATTTGGGTCTCCAATAGCTGAATGAGCATGGAATGAGAGGTTGTCATTTGATATAGCATCAAGACATTCTCTCTTATCTCTCTCAGCACTCTGTCATGTTCTTCTACTTTGCGATGAATCAGTAAGATTAACTCTTCTATCTGCCCACCTCTAAGCTTCTTTGTCTTTCGACGCTCATGAGGGGGAATGTACCTATCTTTTCTTTGGTACATTACTTCCAGCTCCATGACCTTTTCTGCCAAGAAATCTATCTGACCCAACAATGTGGCCAAGTCTTGGTCATTTTCTATCTCCTTGTTTGTCTTAGCCACGCAATCATGTAGTTGGGCCGCTGTCTCGTAGGGTTGTCATATCAAACAACCTGAAGAGAGTTGATCAACAAATATTCTAGTTTTAGGACCAAGACCTTTGTAGAAGCATTCCAGAAGCTTTGTATCTGAAATTCCATGAGTTGGGCACTACTGTACAAAGGTATTAAACCTTTGCCACAACTCATGGATTGATTCACCCTCCAATTGACTGAAATTTAGGATGTTATCCCTAAGAATCATTATTCTCAAAGGAGGGTGGTCCATTAGGTCACCGTTTCTACCAGACATGCTCCTTGTTTCTGTTACAATCAGCAACACACAAACCAAAACTAAAAATATGTAGATTCAACTACAACTAACAGGGACGAAATTCAACTTAAACAAAGAATCTTAACCAACACCACACCCCGACAGCGGCACCATTTTGATTAACGTTTCAAGGACACTTCATCCAATTATAAGTGTCAGTCATCGTTAGTCGGTATAATAACCCAACTAAATGAGTTGGGTCGAATCCCACAGGGAATGGTACGTGTTAAAGATTCAATAGGAAAGTACAAATGTTCTCAAATCAGTCATAGGAATAGACATTTACGAATTAAAACATAATTCAAATCAGGGGGTGAACCAAATGTCAAACAAGGAAGTTTTGGTTTCGATTATCAACTACAGCAGCAACAAAACAATACAAAAATAACAATAATGAGACGGGTTCTTGGGATGTGATTCTATTATGGGCTAGTATAGACAAATGGGTAGTTGAAATTGTACGAAAATAGCTGTAAATTAGAGAATAAGCTAGACTATAGAGGATGTAAACTTTCTCTCGAATAATTTACCCAGAATATTTCTCTCGAACATCGATAAACATGTAATTAAGAACAGCCTATGCTTTAGTCCATTCACTCTATTGAGCTGAATGTGTGGAAAAGGGTTTAGGATTCACTCTCTCGAACTGAACCTATGACAACCCAATACCCATAGACCATCAATCAATAATCTTGGTTTTAAAACCTTGCTCTCGAGCAAGCCAAAAACACAACGGTATAACTGCATTTGCAACTATAATTCTTTAAATTAAACCACATTTAATGATTGAAATAACTTCTAAATAACATTTAAACTAACAATTAACAATACCCATAAACTAAGTCAGCCCATAATCACATAATCACACCCCAAGAATTGGGGTTTTAGCTAGACATCATAAAAAGATAAAAATTGTTACCAAATTGTGTTTCATCAACTGGATAAGATTAATTTCGTCTTTACAAAGGTCCAAATTGAAGAATCTTAAACACCCACTGCCAATTTCTCAAAAGTGAAAAATTTCAATTCTTCAAAGCTAAGGAAAAACTTGTCTCAATACTCAGAGTTCAATGTAAAATAAATATGATAGATGAATTCTGCTCTAAACTAATTTTAAAAAAATGTATTTACAGTCACCAAAAATATGCTGCGAAGAGACATTCGGCGAAATAAGTCGGGCTCGCGGATCCACTCGGTGATCCATTTTTTGGTCAATTCGATCACCCCTTTTGCCTTGACCTTCAGCATCCTCCAGGTCGTGAAAAACTTGGAAATCAAAGCATAAGGTTTAGAATGGGTCTAGAATGTCTCAAGCCACGTCAAGTAGAGTCTTGTTCATAAGAGTGAAGTGCTCCACATTTATGAATGAGAGGCTACTATATTCTTAGGAAACTTCACTTCTTTATTCTCTAAGTCATGCCATGGAGTATAACTCTATAAGTCTTTCTCCTAAGCCTTACCCGATGGTTTTAGTCCCTGTGAACCCAAATGTGGGTACGGCGGTGGCAAGAGTTAGGGACTTTACAAGAATGAACCCTCTGAATTTTATGGCTCCAAAGTAGAGGAAGATCTTCAAGAGTTTATTGCTGAGGTCTATAAGATACTTCCCATTATGGGATTGACTCTGGTAGAGAAGGAGGAATTGGCCGCTTATCAACTCAAAGGGATTTCACAGATTTGGTTCAATCAATGGAAAGAGGCAAGGCCGGAAGGAGTAGGTCCCATAGAATGGGAAAGGTTCAAAAGTGCTTTTCTTGTTAGATTCTTCCCTCTTTAGATGAGAGAGGCCAAGTTGCTTCAGTTCATCAACCTTCGGCAAGGAAATATGAGTGTGAGGCAATATGCTTTGAGGTTCACTAAGTTGTCCAAATATGCTCCTTATATTGTGGCGGATCGTAGCGCTAAGATGAGCAAGTTAGTGTGGGGTGTATTCGACATGGTAGTCAAAGAATGCCGCACCACTATACTTATCCATGACATAGACATTTCTCGTCTTATGGTGCATGCCCATGAATTGAGGAAAGAAAATCTCAAGGAAAGATCTAGGGGGGCAAAGAGGGTAAGAACGAATGATGGTAACTTTTCATATTCTAGGTCCGGTGGACGAGGTTGTTTAAGGTTTCAACAAAATTTCTCCTGGCAAGGTTCTTCTAATGCTCCTCCAAGGTCTACAATGAAAGGGTGTGTGACCCTAAACCCCAAGGATATGGTAATAGGTCTTTGATGCCTACTTGTGAAAAATGTGGAAGGAAACATGAAGATAAGTATCTAGAGGGTTTCAATGCTTTATTTGGGTGTGGAAAGACGGATCACAAGATAAGGAATTGTCCTTCGATTGCTAAGAATTAGGGATTTACTCCTCGTAGGGCTCAACCCTACCCTTCATCCGGTCAAAGTGGTTCGGGTACAAATGCTCCTAAATAAAATAGATTTTATCCTCTCCAAACTAGAGGTGATCAAGAGAGCTCCTCGGACGTGGTGACCGGTATGCTAAAAGTTTTAAAATTAGATGTGTATGCTTTACTTGATCCCGGTGCCACTTTGTCCTTTGTGATACCTGATGTGGCCATGAGGTTTGATGTGCTCTCATATGTGTTATTAGAACCGTTTTCTATCTCTACCACGGTTAGTGATTTTGTGGTGGCTAAGAGGGTCTATAGAAGATGTCATGTCTCCTTATCCCATAGAGTTACTCTTGTTGACTTGGTAGAGCTTGATATGTTAGACATTGATGTTATCGTTGGTATGGATTGGTTACACTCTTGTTATTTTTCTATCGATTGTAGAACTCGGGTAGTCAAATTTCAGTTTTCAAATGAGCTTATCCTAGAGTGGAAAGAGGAAATTCTATGCCTAAAAGTCAGTTTATCTCTTGTCTTAAAGCTATAAAGATGATTTCTAAGGGTTGTTTGTACCATCCAGTTAGGGTGAGGGATATGCATTCCAAAAATCCTAGTCTTGAGTCAGTCCCTGTTATGAATGACTTTTCGAAAGTG
Organism: Solanum acaule; assembly: GCA_036250505.1. Classification (NCBI taxonomy): domain Eukaryota; kingdom Viridiplantae; phylum Streptophyta; class Magnoliopsida; order Solanales; family Solanaceae; genus Solanum; species Solanum acaule. Next base: position 13,477 of record JAJOOR010013333.1, on the reverse strand, counting down.
TTCCATGTGATCTACCCGGTATTCCTCCCAAAAAGTAAATAGACTTCGGTATTGACCTTCTCTTGGATATGCAACCATTTTCTATTCCTCCTTATAGAATGGCTCCGGCGGTCTTTAAGGAGTTGAAAGAACAGTTGGGGGATTTGTTGGATAAGGGTTCCATCCTACCAAGTACCTCTCCATGGGATGCTCCAGTTTTGTTTTTTAAAAAGAAAGATGGGTCCCTTCTTATTTGTATTGATTATCGGGAATTGTACATGGTTACCATTAAGAACAAGTATTCTCTCCTAAGATAGATGATTTATTTGACCAACTTCAAAGGACCAGTTATTTCTCTAAGATTGATCTCGGGTTAGGTTATCACCAACTGAGGGTGAAATAAGAAGATATTCTGAAAATGGCTTTTAGAACCCGATATGGTCATTATGAGTTTCTAGTAATGTCATTTGGGTTGACTATTGCTCCAGCGGCGTTTATGGACTTGATGAATATAGTGTTTAGACAGTATCTTGACATGTTTGTGATTGTATTTATCAATGATATATTTTATCTATTCAAGAAGTGAGAATGAGCTTATTGATCATTTGAGGATCGTATTAGAAATCCTCAAGGCCCAACAACTTTTTGCAAAGTTTAGCAAATGTGAATTTTGGTTAAGGTTTGTGACCTTCTTATGCCATATTGTTTTAAGCAATGGTATTGAGGTGGATCCAATAAAGACGGTTGTGGTGAAGATTTGGCCTAGACCTCTATCGCCAAAAAATATTTGAAGTTTCTTAGGTTTGGTTGGTTATTGTTGAAGGTTTCTCTTCAACTGCTTCTCCTTTGACAACCTTAACTTAAATGAAGGAAAAGTTTATATGGTCGGATGCTTTTGAGAAAAGTTTCTAAAAGTTTAAGGATAGACTCACTTCTGCTTTAGTATTGACTTTACCAGAAGGTATGAATGTCTTTGTTGTGTATTGTGATGCTTTTAGAGTTGGGTTGGGATGTGTGTTTGTGCAAAATCGTAAGGTGATTGCCTATGCATCAAGGCAACTTAATGTCCATGAGAAGAATTATCCTACTCACGACCTTGAGTTAGAGGCGGTCGTATTTGCTATAAAGATTTAGAGGCATTATTTGTATGGAGTTCATGTTTATGTGTTTACCGATCACAAGAGTTTGCAATATGTGTTTAGTCAAAAAGATTTGAATCTTCGCCAAAGAAGATGGCTTGAGTTATTGAAGGATTATCACATGAGTGCTCTTTATCCCCCCCCCCCCCCACCACAAAGCTAATGTGGTGGTAGATACCCTTAGTCGATTATCTGTGGTAGTGTGGCTCATATTGATGAAGAAAAGAAAGAGTTGGTTCGAGATATGCATAGAATGGTTCGAATAGGTGTTCAACAAATGGACTCCACCAAGGGTGGTGTTATGGTTCACAATGGTTTCGAATCATCTTTTGTGGCAGATGTGAAAGCCAAGCAAAGTCCTGATCCAATTTTGGTAGAATTGAAAGAGGTGGTACTTAATAAATCCGTTGAGGCATTCTCTTAAGGGGGAGATGGGGTACTTAGATACCAAGGTCATTTATATGTTCTAAATATGGATAACTTGAGGGAACAGATTTTGGAAGAAGCTCATGGTTCGTGGTATTCCATTCACTCGGGAGCCTTGATGCATAGGCAATTGGTGGAATGGGATGAAGAAGGATATTGCAGTGTTTGTGGCTAAATGTCTAAATTTCCAACAAGTAAAGGTTGAGCACCAGAAACCGGGAGGTTTGTCTCAATATATTAGCATCCCTACTTGGAAGTGGGAAGACTTGAATATGGACTTTATTGTTGGTTTTCCTCCCACCCAACGACAACATGACTCTATTTGGGTGGTAGTAGATAGAATGATGAAATCGGCACATTTCCTTCCCATCAAGGTTTCTTATTCGGCGGAGGACTAGGTTAAATTGTATTTGAGAGAGATGTAAGGCTACATGAAGTGCCTCTATCCGTTATTTCCGATCGTGGTACCCAATTCATTTCTCAGTTTGGGAAATCTTTCCAAAAGGGTCTTGGCACCAAGGTTAATCTTAGAATAACTTTTCATCCACAAACCGATGGGCAAGCAGAGTGTACCATCCAAATGTTGGAAAATATGTTAAGGGCTTGTGTGACCGACTTCAAGAGATATTGGAACAACCATTTGCCTTTGATTGAATTTTTCTATAATAATAGCTATCACTTAAGTATAGATATGGCTCAATTTGAGGCCCTTTATTGTAGGAGGTGTAGATATAATATCGGTTAGTTTGAGGTGAGTGAGGTTGCCTTTATAGGGCCCTAGTTAGTTCATGAGGCTATAGAGAAAGTTTGACTTATTAGAGAGAGGTTGAGAACAGCCCAAAGTCAACAAAAATATTATGCCGATGTGAGGTGAAGGGATTAAGAGTTTGAAGTTAATGATTGAGTCTACTTGAAAATCTTGCCCATGAAGGGTGTGATGATGTTTCGCAAGAAAGGGAAGATTAGTCTCCGACTTGTAGGACCATATCGAATTTTGAGATGTGTTGGTAAGGTTGCTATGAGTTAGAATTGCCAAATGAGTTTGCAAATGTGCATCATGTTTTCCATGTCTCTATGCTTAAGAAGTTTGTCGGAGATCCGACATCCATAGTTTCCCTAAAACGATTTGGAGTTAATGAGAACCTTTCATACGAGGAAATTTCGGTTGAGATTTTGGACCGGCAAGTTAACAAATTGAGAAATAAGGAAATAGCTTCCATGAAGGTTTTATGGAGGAATCAACCAATTGATGGTGCTACCTTGGAGGCCGAGGCCAATAAGTAGTCTCGATATCCTCATCTTTTTCCTACTACTCCTATTCTAGCTTGAGGTAATGAATTATCTCTTGGTATGCTTTATGATTTGAAGTTGTGTGTGTTTTATGTGTTTTCGTGATTTCCTTATGATTATGTATGTTCATGAATTTCTTAAGTGTTGAAAGAAATGACTTATGTGATTTATTTTCCTCATGTTGTTGTGCATTGAGTATGAGTTGCCTATAAACTTCATGAGATGAATTATTGAACATGCCTTGACTTGGAGAGGAAATTTCCTCCTTGAATTCGTGCTTTGGGTATTGATTGCATATAGGCTCCATGAGATTGTGTTGAGCATGATTTAAGTTTAAAGATGGTAAGTTCCTCCTTGAATATAAAAAATCTGAAAATTTTATGCATATTGGGTAGTTAGATGTAGTTCCTACTCCCTTATGGTGCATTGAGTATGTTTAGCTTAGAGTTGATGTTTCCTACTTGGTTGTGAGCATTTTGATGAGTTATGTATGATGACATGCTAGTCTTGAGTCTTTTCGTTTAGAAACGTGCCTAAAATCTCATTCTAGGGCGAATGACCACAAGGGAGAGAAAATGTAACACCCCAGATTCGAAAGAGGGAACATAATAGCTTTTTAGGACTTACATGTGCCATTCATGAGGGCCCAACCACGGGTCGTGGGTCGAGCCACGTGCCATAGGTGGGGCTGTGGAGAGGGCCACCTAAATTGGTCCAGGCATGGACCACGATGGACCCTACGGACTGTAGGTGGGTCCACAACCCGTGGTCTAACAACCGTTGATTGGCCAAAACTCTCTAACCATGGACCACGAGTGACAAGGATGGACCGTAGGTCACTCGACGGTCCGTCGGTCGGGGTTTCATGGTTCACAACTGGCAGTTTCAGTTAGGGGATTAACGGTCTTTTCCATTTTAATTAAATCAATGAGGTGTCATTTTGCCTAAGTCTAGAACACCTATATAAGTACTTTTAACCCCTAAAATCCCTCATTCAAGTCATTCTCTGAAATCCCAAAAGAAAACCCAAAACTCTCTCTCAAATATGCTGTCTCTAGAAGATAGAAGAAGAAGGAAGGGATTAAAGATTGGTCAAAGTCAAGACTCTATATCTTCAAGTTTTTGTGGGCTTTGTTAGTAAGGTATGATGGCTTTTCATCCATGGGATCCTTCCTCCAATGGAGTCCCCTAGATTTCCCCAATTGTGAAGTCTAAATACCCAATTCTAGTTAGGATTTCTTCCAATGTTGTGGGTATTATAATACTTTTTCATCATTATTGGTTATTAATACATTTCTCAAATAAAAATCATAATATTGTTTGCTATATATTATAGGTTATTTCTTAAAAAATATTTGTAGAATCATTAAAAGTTTTTATGTTACTTATTTTCTTTATAATAAAATTATAACATTGAATATACATGATAGTTCTCCCCATAAATCTCTGCGACGTACGCCTTGTCTCTCGAAGCTTACGCCTCGCCACTAACAACATTAAATGCCTTGCCTCACGCCCCCATATTTTAGAAAATTCCTTCCAACAAATTAAAAATAGTAACCCTTCCTTCACACTTCAATTGAAATTTAATATCATAAATCATTATATTCTTTCATAATCAAATTTTGGCTTCTGTCACAGTGGATAAATGTCAAAATGACGCTTTTAAAAAAATATTCAAGTGGATGCTAGGTCCTCCATAAAGTATGAGTGTGTTACTACAAATCTGGTCATAGTTTAGTATCATTTATCCATTTTTCCTGTACTTTATATTTATTACATTTTCAATCAAAGAAACTTTTTACATATTCATTTGTACGATAATAAGTATCTTATAACTTCATGTTCAAATTTTAATATGTCATCTTAATATTGAGTAGTCTATTAAGAGATTTTTAATACACATCTTATCATTCATATGCACATTCATATTTAGACGTCTTATATATAATCTTAAAAAAAATATGAGGCATATTATTATTTTTATTCTATTTTTAAAATTAAAAACTCTCTTCATACATTTTTACCATTAATTCTATAATAGTAAATAATATCTTATTTTTGTCTTGAATGACCTATCATTTTTGACATTAATATAAGACCTAACTAAAAAAAAGGAAAATTAACATAAGAATTTGTTCAATAAAGGACCTAGTAATCGGAGGAACTTTAAAAAAGCTTACCTCAATAACATCAACTTTTGATTCTTGGGATGTGATAAAGGATATGGAAACTTCCATTAATGATGCATCTTCATCACCATCCACTTTGTACTGCTTTTTCATATTCAAGTAGCAAATATGAAAACAAAATTGATTAGATCTTTTGTTAATTAAATACTTCTATGAAATGATGAAGAAGGTTCCCAAGAATATGTAAATTACCCGCTTATTAAAATAATACATATATACAGTTACACTTCTTTTATTAAAAAATCTATATTTAGTAAGCATGCATTGAACGCTACACTTACTAAATTACAACTTCTAGAAACAAAGACAAAATTAGACCACTATTGCATACACGATAGTTTGATACCAATATAGTATGGATACATTTTTCGGGTATATGAAACTAAAGATTTGAAATATATTTGATATATATATATATATATGTTGGTGTGACATTTTAATATTAATGAAACTATATTTTATGTCACATTATGTATCATGGTATGTCTATTAGTGTACATTACATTTGTGCCTCTTTACTCTCATCAATTATGGAAGAAAGTGGTCATTAGTTGTTAGTAACTTATGTAACCACCAATTCTTCATTTCACCCATTATTCTATCTTTATGTCTTGTAACTTATGTAACACATGGGCTATTCATTTGGAAAATTTACCCACTATCTTCCTATTCATTGCAAGGAAGAATTCATCACCTATAAATAGGGTAGTCTTCCTTGTGTTGGATAAAAGTTTTGTGAATATTACGGAAAATACCTTCTTGACGAACACTTGTACCGAATTCACCAAAGTTTGTACTTCATCAATAACTCTTATAAGAAATTCTTATAGCTTGAGGCATGTCGAAAATCACTATCCTTAAGGATATTTCACCCGGTATGGGTGTATTCCCCAGAATTCAACAAGATCTTCTAGTATAAAACTAGGAGCCAGAAACTAACCAAGATTCAATGAACAAAACCCAACACTCCAATAGACTATAGAAGAAAAGATTTACTCTCTAATATGTATTGTGTTCTGTCTATTTTTGTGTTAGAGGAAAACCAGATTTATATGGAAACATACATAAGGATAAAGCCTCCAACGGTTAGAAAAAGGAATTTAATGCCAATAATGAAGAATAAAGGCAAATGATTTGAAGGCCAATTAAGAGAAATATACGTTGGCAACAACCATATTATGACCAACATTCAAACTGATTTATAAGATAAATAATAGATTATCAACATCCATTTAACATGATGAATATAGAAAATAATGTGAACACTTCTTTTTGAGATACTTGAATTAGTTTTCCAACAGGAAGTAGATACAACAAGATGTATACAAGAAAATATAGAGTGAAACAGATGAGTAGTATTGTATGGTATTTATATTGAGATTAGTGTAGTGAAAGAGAGAGTAGAGACATAGAAAATATTCTATGTCTTCAACTATATCCATTATACAAAAGAACATAATTATATGTTGAAGGAAGATGTTCTTATGGGAAGATTTGGACTCTTCAACTAATCTAGAGTTATTTGAGTTGTACACATTGTAGGGTTATTGTATCATGGAGGGGACAAGTTAAGAGATATACTGCTAGATCGGTGTAGATTATGTCGTCTTTGGCTTGAATCTCGTTAAAGAGAGCGAGATATCCGCACCTCAGCCTAAATATTTATTTATTCATTTTTTGTTTATTTTATTTCAACTGTAATTTATTATATTCGTTGAATATTACACCAACAATTTTAAGGAGATTCATGTTTTGTTACAGTTTGAAAAAGTGCAGATATCATGAAAGGCATCTCAATATCATTCCGCTCAAACGTCACTCTGTTCACGAGATGGAAGAGAAGAGAAGTACGGATAAAGTATTTTTTTACTTGCTCACTTCAAGTGGAGATAAGTTAAAGGAAAAAAACTTTTTTACCTAGTATTTTCTTGAATAAAGTGATTCTACTTTTCATGAAAAATGATATTTAAAATATTAAAATATTGGGGGCTCGTGAAATGAGGAAAAAAGTCATTGTGAAAAAAAATGATTTTTACATCTTTGAGAAATGCTCTATAAAGGGCATTACAAGTGCATATATTTATTATGAAATAAATCACATGTTGTGTTTTGGCTATAATGAGTTGATTTTTGGCTCTAACATGAGAGTTATAAATAAATTATGAAAAGCATGTTGAGTATTCATTTAACATGAAATTTTTTTGTGAGATAAATTTCATTCTTGGAATGAAAAGAATACCATAAAACATGTGACAAAATTTTCCTTGTCAAGTCACAAAATGTTGAAAACATTGTAAAATACAATCTTATTGGTTGTGTGAGTCTTGCAACTCCTTTTGATTCAATTATGAAAATTGTGTGGCAAAGAAAGAATATTTTGCTAGCCCAATAAAAAATATGAGATATGTGACTAAATATACTTTATATGATATTCTATATAAAGTTTACAATATGCAAGCAAATCAAGTTAATTTACTTGGTACAAAATTTGGTAGTTTGTTTTATGAGAAAAAATATTATGCTATACTTAAAAGTAGGGGTGTTCACGGGTTGGTTTGGATCGGTTATTGGTCAAAACCAAAACCAAACCAACTTAATCGGTTTTAAAATTATTAAAACCAAACCAAATCAAATATAATATACATTTACCGGTTTGGTGGTTATCGGTTTTGGTTTGCTTTGGTTCGGTTATTCGGTTATTAACCCTACACAAAAATAAAAGAAACAATTCATTCAAAATGTGAAAAAGTGACAACAATCCATTCAAAACAAAAAATAGTTAGAATGACTTAAATTACCGAACTTTCGATTTCAATAACTTTAAAACTCACTATATTGGTCTAGAAGGAAGAGACAATAACATTTTCAGTCCCACAAAGAATTGTCATAGACACTCATATTACATGAAATCAATAAGATAAATGGTTTCACCTTGGGCATTCTTGCTTTCAATAACTGAAGTATAAAGAAATTTTAATGAAAACATATATAAGATCTTTAAAATTGTTTATAAAAATAATATATTAAGTATGTATATTAACAAAATATATGTATATAATTCATCGGTTCGGTTCGGTTCGGTTATTTCTTCAGTTTTTTTGAATAAAATCATAACCAAACCAAATACTACCGGTTTTTAAAAATCTAAAACCAAACCAAACCAAACCCAAATAAAATCGATTTTATTTTATCGGTCTGGTTTGGTTTTTCGGTTTGAATCAGTTTTTATCCAAACCGTGAACACCCCTACTTAAAAGTTTCATTGGTGCAGATAAATAAAATTTGATTATATTTTATGGAAGTGAGAAAAGTAATTCATATTGTTGCTAATTCTACTTTGGAGGTTGAAGTAAAAAAGTTAAGCTTCAACTAGTGAAAAAGTGAATTGATTTTACTATCAAACACTTTATTTAGTGAAATTATTTTTCTAATTTAAATTAATTGTGATAGCACCAATAAAATGGTTGAATAAAAAATTGTTATTAAAACAACAAACTGAGACTCATGAGAAAAACACACAGTATTGTGATATCATATTGATAACTGGTATACCATTAATGTTAATTGTGTTAAAATTTGTGACAATCTTGCAGATTTATAAACTAAGGCCTTAGCAAGATAAAGGGTCTGAAGCACATCGAGGGGGATGAAATTGAAGCTCATAAAATCTAAGTCATATATGAGGAAACCCAACCATGGGACTACAGATCGTATAATTGGGTTCAATGAAAAGAACAGATCATATGATGAATTGTAGTGAAACGCACTATTATAAATTTATTCAATCCTTATGATGTGAGAGAATTTATCCTATAATGATTTGTGGAGGTTGAGTCTTGATCTCTTAATGAAAGTTTGTATCTAGTATGAATGTGATGTCAAATTATAGGAGCATTCTTCAAAGATTTCACCTATGTAAGCTTGAAAGTAGGCCACTTTCTATGAAAATGGACTTGTTCTAAAAAACACTCATGAAAACTAGGATAACGCATGGTCGTATTGTGTTGGCTAAACAAAACCTTATGTCAACACCTTGATTGTTGGGTGTAAGCAATGACACTTTATTACCCTTAAGCAGTCATAGTTCAATTCTGAGACCACTACTGACTCTAGAGTAAAGATTATTGTTTTAATAAGTGAAGGTTCAATGCAGAGCACACCATTATTATGCATATTTTTCTACCTTCAACTAAGTTGTGAAGAACAGCCTTATCTTAATATTAAAATGAGTGGATGACTGTTTGGTGTGACATATTAATATTAATGAATATATATTATATGTCACATTATGTATCATGTTATGTTTATTGGTGGAAATTACATTTGTGCCTCTTTACTCTCATCAATTATGGAACAAAGTGGTCATTAATTGTTAGTAACTTATGTAAACCACCAATAAATAGATGAGCATGATTTAAAGATAGATTTGAGTCCTTCACTTCTATATACTCTTAATATAGCAGTAGAGAAAGCAGTAACATTAGTTTAGGAGATTGTTGTACTTGCACAAACTTCATCAAATATGATCACATAGATTATCTGTGGGTCTAGCATCTTGGTGATGTTGATCCGTATATAAATGAGGTTTACGAGACAATAATATTTTTTAGGCTGGTGAAGATTGGAGATGAGCATATTCTAGAGGTTCACTAAGATGAAGCCTTTGTGGTTCTATACTACTCTATCTAACGACACTTACAAGTTAAATAATACGTTATCTTAATTATTTATTATTCATATCTAATGCATAATCTTAATATTGAGATTTCAATTTAAAGAATTTTATTTTACATGTTATCATTAGATATGCATTTAGATTTAGACATCTAAATCTTAAAAAGACAAAAGAATCCTTAGACTAGTTAGATAACTTGTAAGAGAACTAACATTAAAAAAGTTATTCCAAAATGCATCAAAAGATTTCTCTAAATGTCTTGAAGGCAAAAATATTAAGATCCTTAAAATATGTATGTTAGAAAATGAAGGAAAGTTTAAAAAGGTACATCTGAAACATCTGCTTGAGGTGCGATACAAGATATTGGAACTGCTAGTATTTCATCTCCACAATTTACTTTGTGTTGTTTATCCTTATTCTAGTAGAAATGTAAAACACAAACTAGTTCAATGTTTTTTCAATCTTCACCAATATGATCATGCTAATTTAATATCTACTAATCTAAGGTTTTCATCTCGGTATAAATGGTTCAAAACTCTTACATATATGATGAATCTAAACAAGGAAAGAGGTTTGTAAATTTTCATTACTTGGATTTCTAGCAAGGTGATATCATAGTAATGTTCCCAATCCTTGATGATTTGGATATGAAACAAAATATTTATATGTTAATACTTGAAAAAGAACATTCTCTTCCGTTAAATTTATAACAATGAATAATATCATATGGACGAAAGTTATCTTTCATGACGTTCTAGTTTTTTATATGAATGTAAATTTTCACTCTTTTATAAATCTATCTATATGTATTTCTCTCTCTCTCTCTCTCTCTCTCTCTCTCTATATATATATATATATATATATATATACTAGTACAAAATAAGAAATACTTGGTTAAATTTTTTTAAAGACGAAAATATTTGTGAAGAAAGAGAGAAGGTTTTCAAAAAAAAAATGAAAATTACTACGTCACTAGTTATTATTATTTGTGTGAAATAAAATCTTAAAACTCAATGAAAGTGCTAGAAATTAGAATAACAAAACAGAAAGCTGTCACACCCCAACCCTAGTTGAGGCGGACAAGTACCATATGAACACATGCTTTACAAGTCACCTATGATGAGAAAGTAAACTACTACTATGCAGATATATTTACTAATGAGAAGCTTCAAATACAACACATGTTGACTAGCCGAACCGATACATGTGACAGGTGAAACTATGAATACAGATGATAGCTTTACAATGTCTACAAAGCCTCTACTGGAATCCATGATTGTACTACTATGAAATACGCATAGTAAAGACTCGGCAAAGCCCCGAATTAACCTGGAGTGCACTAACAACCGATGAGTATCATTTGCTTCTATTAGGGAGAGCTACTAGTTGAGTACTTGTACCTGCAGCATGAAATATAGCGTCCCTAATAAGGGACGTCAGTACAAAAGAATGTACTGAATATGTAAGGCATAATACAACCATATGTAAAATGAGAGCTGAAGTGAAACCAAATAGCAATAGATAAGGATTAGAGACCACTTTTGCTCATACTTGTGGAATCGTGTATGCTACATTATTTTCTTTACTTTTGTTTGCATTATAATATTTATAAGACATATGATATAAATGACCAGCTGATCAGCGGTAGAAGAGGATGACCCATGTTAGGCATTTTAACCCCTGGGATGTTGTCCTCATAATTCCACAAATTGGGATCGGCCCATGCTAGGCTTTTGCCCCTGAGCAGCCACCCTCTTATACTAATTGTGATCGGCCCATGCTAGGCTTTATCCCCTGAGCTGCAACTCTTCTTTACCAATTGGGATCGATCCATGCTAGGCATTTTCCCCTGGGCTGCCACCCATAATCATACAGATTGTTTCACTTAGATTATTTATTCTATGAGATTATTGTTTTGATGTTCTTAACTCTTTTGAGATTGTTGTTTTGGTTGTCATAATCATTGTTGAGATTTGGAACTATGGACAAGTAGTAGAGGCATATGAATATGGACTTACGATAATAACAATGACATGGGAAGCAAATGTGACATGAACGTGTAATACTGAGGAGCTTATATGACTCAGTAAGCATTTTGACATCTCAAATTGAAGCACATATTAAGTGAAGACATTTAACATTCAACCAAGAGATTTGAACTCTAAATGATAGCCAAATACTCACTAACTAATATCAAATACAAGGTATACGTGAACGGGGGAACCAAGGGAGAATTTGGGCAGATTCAACTTTAGGACGAATACATATTCCAAGTAAGTACATATAAAATGTACAATAGAGCAAGTAGGGATCTTGTGAGGTAACATTATAGTCTAACACAATGAGAGTAATAACCAATAAAGGGAACATATGAACATGTGAAAAGATGACATATATATAGATAATTGAAGCAAGTTGGCATGATATGGGAAGATTGTATATCCAACATATAAACATATGTACCATGCGTAATCTAAAATCATTTTTATTTATATAAGGGAAATACGTGCCAAGGGTACTTTGACGATGAAACAAGTTTAAACCTTGGATGCTAATACTTGGTAGAGTAAGCACGTACATTTAGTAACAAACTCATATTAGAGTACTCACTTTACTGCTCTAGGGAGTAGGAACTGCAACTATGGATCAGTCACTACCAAGGGCACGTAGAAAGCTTACTTTTTGTAATGCAAGTGTTAGATTCATGCCAATGAAATAGGAAATCGAATAGCCTTACATACCTTGCTATACAATTCAATACGTATGACTTAAGCTCCTTCTCTACAAATTACTAATCTACATTAAAATAAGTTGTAAGACTAGTATTAGTAGCTAATCAATCAATTTGAGCTACTTGATCTCACCCAAATAGTAACCACGCAGTAAGCATGCAATTTATCAAGCCATTGTTTTCTTTCCTTCCCTTTCCCTTTAATCGCGTCTATATACCGTACAACCTTCGTATCAGGTCCTCCCCAAAACTCCCTGCAATATTAAAGTCCTTTAATGTCTCCATAACTTTCCTGCACATCCAGTCACATCCCTTAACATAACATACATACAACAATCCTCAAACCTAATAATGTAACAGAAGCAATATGGATCATGGTTTCTGATCACCAATTAAAGAGCTAACATTACTTTTAAAGTGCTGAAACAAGCTCATAACTGAATTTAAAAGAGGACTCTCCTCCATGGCTGTCCCAACATGCACTAATCACCAAAACATCCTCCCCAATATTACACCATGTAAAAGTAACAATTTCCAACTCACTAACAAACACCAAGTGTCCTAATTTACTCAAGCACAAGAGGGAGAAGATTGTAGTAGCCTACCTTGCTGGACAGAACTACCACTTGCTAAGACTTGAATTCTTCAAGGTTAAGTTTGTCCTCCTTAACTTGTCTTAAATTATACCTTCCAATAGCTTGAACTCCCTAATGTTCAAGAACCCTAATGGTATTTAATGGCTGTTGTATGAAGCTAAGAGAGAGAAGAGAGAAAGCTCTAGAAATCAGATTTTTTTGTCAAAGTAAAAATGATTGGAAAAAGCTGATATCTATCCCTTTTAAAGGGACCTGCTTTGGCCGACTTTCTCACTCATTTTGGGCCATAATTTGTCAAGTAGGTGACCCACCTACTTGGACTTTTCACTTGGGCCTTTTTGTACTTAAGAGCATTGGGCCTTTTGCCACCTTTCTTGTACTTCATTTGCAGCCAACATGTGTCTTTAATTTAGGCCACACATTTAAGTAGGTGATGCACCTACTTTTCC
>JAJOOR010013332.1:0-40724 GCA_036250505.1 Solanum acaule | reverse complement strand
AGTATTGACGCATCGATATTGAATTTAATGGTCGTATATGACATAACAAGAAACTAAACTAAATGATTTTTGAGCAGACATATGCATAATAGTCAGTAAGAGATAAGGGGTGGGGGGGGGGGGGGAGGCAAAACTTATCAAAATAAAGTCATTCACTAAGGGTGGGCTTAACAAATCATAAGCACAAATTAGTGGCCAAACAAATCACCTTATCCCAACTAATCATTAAATTTTATGGCCTTACATCATTACATGGTATTCAAGGCTTTGGACAAAGGTACACAACGACTAAACCAAAAGGAGCACACACACATTACTTTAGATTAAGCCAAAATAAAATTGTATTCATACAATAATACAACAAACCACGGATTATGAAGAAATACTAGAATGAAAAAGGGTGCAAAACAATGGATAAATATTGCCTTTATCAAAATTCCAGATTTTTGACTTATGGACAACACCAAAATGGATCTACTTTCTTGGTGCATCTCACAAAAGTTTATAAAGCAACAATGTCATTTTTTTTTAAAAAGCTCAATGGTAAATGACATGCAATTTTTGACCAAAACTTTTAGGCAAAGTGAAGACATGAGAAATGGCTTAAGCATATCATTTTAGGCAGTAAGACAACAAGAGATTCAAGAAATAAAGAAAATTAAGCTAATGGAACAAAATGCAATTATACCACACACGACTATATTAGTTGACCTCGAAAACTTAAACTTATATGGATAGCAACACTAATAGTAGCAATCCTAAATGCGACACACCTGATACTTAAACACAATATAAATGAAATAGTATAAACTCAATGACATCAAGAAGCAAGAGGAACAACAAAACAAAAGAAGCTTCAGAAAGAAACGAGTAGCAGAAAACGCCAACATAGAATACAAATCTTTAAAGTTTTAAACTAAATATTATGCCGACTAGAGGAAACGACTAACAACATATATACCATATCGAAGCATCATTAACTCAATAGCAACTAATAGCAAACAAACACCAAAAAAAAAACTTTCAAACATCTGAATGTCGCCTTGAAACAGAAGAAAAGGCGAAAAGAACACTATGAAGAAGACGACGTTACCTTTCTCTGGGCAACGAACTAGAGACAACAACGAGCTATAACGAGCTGCGACTTCTCACACGACTTCAAAACTCGAGCAGTAAACCAGAATGTTCGAACCGACTTCGGACAATCCCTTTAGAACTTAGAACTAGAAAACTGTATTCAAATTTCTTAGTCGTAAAAATTGATTGTTCAAGAAAAACTCCAACCCTTAACAATGAGGAAGAAGGGGGTATTTATAGATGAAAATAGGGCGCGATTTTGAGGGGAAACATGAGGGATTTTGGGAATTCCCTATTCGAAATTTGAATATTTCTTCAAGAGATAAGGTTGAACCAGCTAGAATTCGTACTAATCTAACGGAAAAATGAGGAGAACCGCTCGATTTTGAAGCAAAGGATAAAGCAATAAGGAGATCGTTCCACCTATTGATTCGAGTACGATTTTTTGTACGGAGAGAAACAAGAGACGCGAAGCCGGGTTCGGATTGCTGGACCGGCGATTTTGGGCTTCGATTTTGCTGCTGGATTGGGTTGGTTCACAGATTTCTCGCTAGGTTTACGTTGGATATTGGTCTCGTTCTTCGCTAGAGGAAGATGACGTACATGTGGGTCTGTTTTGGTATTGTTGTACATATGATGTTGTATTGTTGAAAATAAAAAAAAGGTTGGGTATTCGGTCGCTGTTGCTGTTTGTATTGTTGTTGGTGTATGTATTGGAATTGTATGAGTATAGTGGGCTACTGGTTGTTGTGTGCAATGAGATAGGAATTGGGCTGGATAAGTTGGTGAGAAGTGGGCTGAAGATTGAAAGGAAAAGGCCCAAAATTTGGTACTTTAAAGGTTTAAAAGAGGTAAAAGAACATGGCTAAAATCGTAAATAAAGTATAGCCACATTGAATTTAATTTGCAACTTCGGCTAAAATCTAAATAAGATGAATTATTAAAAACTAATTAACGAGCTTCTTAATTTTAGCAAAATAAAATAATTGGCTAAAAAATGAGATAAACTAATTAACTCAAAATTTAACTATAATTCAAACTAAACTAAATTAATAAAATATTTAGTTTAAAAATCTAAATCTTTTGACATGATTTTCAAATATTTATAAAATATACTAAAATTATATAAAAATATATTTATTATTTTAAAAGTTATAAAAATTACAAAACTACTTCAAATGACTTGGAAAATATTTTAAATTTTATAAAGTCAAATATTTCAAATCGTTTGAAATTTAAGAAGCTCGATGATTGATTTAATATTGTGGAGGAAAAAAATTGGGTGTCAACAACTGTCCCTCGTTTGACTTGGATTGATGAAAGAAATTTGAGGAAAATGAAATTGACTAATCCAATTTTGACCGACCACATCTTCATCTTTTCGTAAAGTTTTTTTGGTGCAGACTTTAGGAGTTATGGTCGAACCCCGGAAGTGGGCTTCCTACATATCTCAAGCTATATGAGAATTCAGGCCACTTGTAGTTCGGTATGCTTGATTTAGCGCATAATTTTGAAGAACTCAAAAGTTATTTCGATATTGAATTATGAAGAGACCGAAACACTTGGGAATAATATTTAGGAGCGAATGTTGGAATACAACCGAGTTTTCAACATTGAGCCCGCCTACACATCCCTCAGCTTAGGAAATCAGGCTGCTTGTAGTTCGACTCGATCGATTGAAAAGGACATTTCTTATGCTAAGATAACCTTTGATTGGGAAGAGTGACAAAGTAAGTTGAGTATGAGAAAGAGGCTTGCAACCTCTTAGCCATGAATGTGGTGCACTTCACACCCATAATTAAGAACTTACACGGGCATAATTTCCAAAGCTATTGGTGCATTGTCACTCAGATTGGAAATTTGCCTCCAGTGAAAGACAAAAATTTTCTGGATGCGAAACGGAAACCAATAAAGCTAAGAAAAACCCATGTGCCTTCTGATAGGGTTGTGGTTTGATTGTGATGGAAGTCGTTTCTCAGATCGCGTCCTAAGAGTTTGATACTCCTTTTCGAACTATGTCCCAGTTCGCTGCTAAGAAAAGTTCCACGTTGTGCTGCATCCTTTTTGATGTTGTACGCACCTGTGGTATGTTTGACAATTCATCCTCTCGGATGCTCTCGACAAAGACTGAGATAAAATTCATTAGCATAAAAGTGTAATTCAAATAGAGAGATAACGTCTTTTACCATGTCGACACTTAGGCGCTCTCCTTGAACCTTTAATGTCAATTCTTTCATCTTGACGTTAGGCCAATACTTGTATCTCATATTTGCAATATAATTCTTCAAATGTACTCTTCCTTTGATATTGAAATAATAAAATATAAACTGATGTAATATGTTGATGACTCTTTTGATGACGTTCTTGCAAATAAAAATAATGATGATTATTCTTCATTGGTAAGATGACGATAATCCATTGGTAGGATAATGCCGATTATTGGATGATGTTGTTGCATCGATAAGGTGATGATGATGATCCATAGTTAAATGATGATGTTGATGCTCCATCGATAGGATGATGATGTTGATGTTCCATTAATGGAATGATGAATCTCCATTGATAGGATGACGATAATGATAGGATGATGATGCTACTCCATCGATAGGACGATGCTACTCCATCAATATGATGATTGACAATGATCCATTGATAGGATAAATGCTGATGAAGATCCATTGGTAGGATGATGATAATAAAGGACCGTCGGTAGGATAATGTTGATCCATTGGTAGGATAATATTAATGATCATTGGTAGGATAATGCTTATCCATTGGTAGGATAATGATAATGAAGATCCGTCGGTAGAATGATGTTGATGAATATGAAGATCCGTCGGTAGGGTAATGTTGATCCGTTGGTAGGATAATGTTGATGATCCATTGGTAGGATAATGCTGATCCTTTGGTAGGATAATGATAATAAAGATTCGTCGGTAGGATGATGATATTCCATTGTTAAAATAACGATGATGTCCCTCTGGGTGATGGTATTATCTCATTTGATAATACTCTAGGAATGTCCACTCGGGTGGAAAAGACGATGTCCCTCTGGGTAGTTCACATTACTGCGTCTTATAACGACGGAATTCGTGAATATTCTTCAAACATTCTCAATGCTGAAAAATGTAATCTTGTGTCATCGAAGATGCTTGTATATGTTGAGAGTGATACTTTCACTTGTTCCCATTTTGAACACTTTGTTTTCGATGTGACTCATGCTTCATTGAGAATTTAAACGAGGTGTTGTTACTTATATTCTGAACTCTTTCTTTTTCCCTTTGAAAAACTTCAATGACTTTCCTATATCCGCAAAAAAATTGTCAATTTTGGGGCGCTCCTCGCCCTTTTAACTTCTCCATATTTGTTGAATTGAGAAATATGATGAACTTGAGGCAATCTTATAGACCTGCATCCACAGAAAAATTGTTAGTTTTTAAAACAAACTGACCTGTGTTGCCTTCTTCAATCGCTCGCTCCTTGTCTTGCTATCTTCAGTTGATCGCTCTGATCTCTTGCTTCTCGATAGACAAGACAAAACATTTTATGCAAAAATATTTGAAGCATATAGATAAAATCTTTAAGAAAATGTTTTCAAAAAAGAGCTTGGAGATGAAGGACACTGATGATCTTAACGAGCTATTCAAAATCCAGAATAATGAAGCTGATTTGCCGGAAGCTGAAGAAAATCAAGATTCTAATAGCACTGATCCTAGTTCGTCTGAGAAGATGAATGAAGATGTCCAGCCTAATGAGGGACCTGGTCTGTCCCATGATGCAATTCAAGAAGAAACTCATTCTCATGAGAATGATGACTCTGAAGAAGAAGAAGAAGAACATGTGAATCAACCCCAACCCTTGGTATCTAAACCAGGATGGAAGCACAGTTCATCTCACCCCCTTGAGAATCTCATGTCCCCATTAAACTCTGGAATGCAAACCAGGTCCAAATCAAGAAATCTGGTTGCATTCTCAGCGTTCATCTCTTCTATTGAGCCTAAGAATGTGAAAGAAGCCCTGAAAGATGCTGACTGGGTCAATTCAATGCAAGAGGAACTACATTAGTTTGAGCGGAGCAATGTGTGATACCTGGTCCCCAAACCTGCTGACAGAACTATCATAGGGACCAGGTGGGTTTTTAGAAACAAGCTTGATGAAGAGGCGTCATAACAAGAAACAAATCTAGACTGGTTGTTCAAGGGTACAATCAAGAGGAGGGGATCGACTATGATGAAACATTTTCCCCTGTTGCTCGGATGGATGCCATCAGAATTCTTATAGCCTTTGCAGCCTTTATGGGATTCAAGCTCTTCCAAATGGACGTAAAAAGTGCCTTTCTGAATGGAGACCTGAAGGAAGAGGTGTATGTGAAACAGCCACCTGGATTTGAGAATGCTGACTTACCAAATCATGTGTTTAAGCTGAACAAAGCCTTATATGGATTGAAACAAGCCCCTAGAGCTTGGTATGAAATGCTGTCCAAATTCCTACTGAAGAATGGTTTTACAAGGGGGAAGATAGACAACACCTTGTTTCTTATAAAGAGGGAACAAAAACTGCTAATCATCCAAGTGTATGTGGATGACATAATTTTCGGAGCCATCCCTGAATGTCTTTGTGAAGAATTTGCGACTCTAATGGGAAATGAATTTGATATGAGTATGATGGGGGAGCTGAATTTCTTCTTAGGCCTACAAATCAAGCAAACCTCAAGTCGGACTTCACTTTGTCATGAGAAGTACACAAATGAGCTGTTGAAGAAGTTTCACATGATGGAATCGAAGCCTATTGATACCCCCATGGGTATAAACTCTGAAATGGGAACAGATGAGGCTGATCCACTAGTGAATCAAACCATGTACAGAGGGATTATTGGTTCTCTATTGTATCTAACAGCTAGTAGGCCTGACATTGTCTTCAGTGTAGGAATGTGTGCACGATTCCAAGCATGTCCTAGGGAATCACATCTGAAGGTGGCAAAGAGGATTCTGAGGTATCTAAAGAAGACAGGGGACCTGGTCCTATTCTATCCGGCAGATGACTCGTTTGAACTAGTAGGGTATGCAGATGCTGACTTTGCAGGATATTAGGTTGACAGGAAGAGTACCTCTGGAATGGCACATTTTCTTGGATCCTCACTCATCTCATGGGGTACCAAGAAACAAAATTCAGTAGCCCTCTCAACATCTGAGGCAGAATATGTAGCTGTTGCATCTTGTTGTGCTCAACTACTATGGATCAAGCAACAACTTGAAGATTTTGGAGTTCATATCCATACTATTCCTCTCATGTGTGACAATACCAGTGCAGTCAACATGGGGAAGAATCCAGTTCAGCACAAAAGAACAAAGCACATTGATGTCAGACATCACTTCTTAAGAGACAATGTTGAGAAGGGAAATATCAGCATGCAATATTGCAGGACAGAAGATCAAATTGTAGATATTTTTACTAAGGCTCTCAACAAGGATTAATTTGAGAGTAACATGTTTAAGTTGGGAATGATGAATTTGCATTGACTTAATCCTATCGAAAGGCAGCCAATCCTGTTTTGGCTATGATATGGAAGGCAGGTATCCTCATTAGTCGTAATGTATTGTTTAAGTGAGATCAACTATGTACCTATTTCTGGTATACACTCATGGAAATCACAGGAGCAAGGAATGGTTAGAACCATTCAGGAATCAAAATCTCATCTGTAGTTGAGGTCCTGGTCCCCTCTCAAGGTTATCATCCTGTACATTTCGCTTAAACTGATTGAATGAGAACCGTTGAGATCTCCACGTGTCAGTCATCGGTTCCTCTGACCGTTGTCCCATCACTTTAAGTCCAAGTGACGCGTCTACTCAGGGACCTGACACAACGTTTCAAGTTCCTTTTATAAGACTTTTCTTCTCTCAATCTCTCCTCATTTCAAATATCGTTCTCTCTAAAAGCCTTCTGCCAAAACCCTTATTTCTCCTTCTCTCTCGCTTCTACTCTGTCACTCTTAATCTCTCTCTCTCAAATAAAATGTCTCCATCCCCATCTTCTTCAAAGAAAGTTCTAGACTCACTAAATGAAATAGACCCAGTGGCATTCTACACATTTTCTAATGCTCCGTCTCCTCCCAAAATGTCGACCATCTCTCCGGTCAACATTGGTGAAATCAGTCCTCCTAATTCCCATTCTCCCTTAGACCTTAATAACCCAGCACCCGAACCTGGTCCCTGTTCTGCTATGCTGTCAGACTACTTATTTGAGGGAGACCTTCTTGAGAATAAATCGTCTGAGTCAAATATTCTTGCAGCCAGTGAGAGTCTAGTCGTCGAGAATCTAACCTAGATGAGGGGAGGGCTACTAAGCGAAGAAGGAGAACAATTTGTGGACGACGTGCTTGGGGGCTCTCAACCAGTGTTTGATCAAACTCCTGAGTTTGGTCTGTACCCCTTCGTCCGATTCTACTGACACAGACGAGGATAATCTCCCCCTTCGATGGGTTTTTCAAATGCAAATGATCCCTATATCCACAAAAAGAAAGGAGAAGGTCACAGAGGAGACACCTAAAAGAAGGCCTTTTACTAGATCTGATTCAAGGAAACTGATGGGTGATGCTATGAAATCTAGTATAACAACGACTGAAGAAAGGCGCAAGAAAAGGAAATCGAGAAATGTACTCTTTGAGATACCTGATACTGATATGGTGGATGTCTCGATTGAATATTCTGAAAATGAAGGTGTGAGAAAAGGTTCTGATGAAGAAAGGGAAAAACAAGTAAAGAAACCGGGAAAGGGAAAGTCTAAAGCATCTGTGGCAAAAAGGGTTGTGTCCAAAAAGGGGAAGAATAAGAGGAAGATAGAAACCTCTCTTGTCATTAAACCAACATCTGGAATGGGACCTGGTCCCAAGGGAAGTGAGGATGACCACGGAGAAAGCAAACAATCAATTGTTAACAACCTACGTCTCCAGAAGGTTCTAGGAGGTCGAGTTTTTGACCCGGACATCATTACCAAGCATGTGATGGATTCTCTGCATGATCTTATGGAAATCCAGTCATGAACTCACTTGTTCCAGACCAAATCACTCGTTTTACATGAGGAGGAGGTATGCGAGTTTTACTATAACATTGAGTTTGAAGAGGATGGTAGCATAAACACCAGGGTGGGGGACAAAAGTTTGCATCTGACTGAGGAACTGCTGGGGCAAATATTAGAGGTACCTAGAGAAGGGACCAGGTCCGTCATTGGAAAAACTTGCACTCTGGAGTTTGTCAAAGAATGATCTAAAATCCCTAACGCACGACGTGCTGGGATTCAAAAGAAACTCATGAAAGGCGAGTACCAGTTGCTCTTTGAATTTGTCAACAAGGTACTTTTTCCCCGAACAGAAAAACGCATTGTTGTTTTTGCATCTGATCTGTTCATCATGGAGTCACTTTGTAAGTTTGATCCCATAGATCTTCCAGCCCTCATGCTAGAACACATGTACAAAACTGTGGTTGACCACAAGGGCAAGCATGGCATGGGATATGGCTACATTTTGACCAAGGTGTTTCATCATCTGAACATACCAGTAGGAGCAGGTAAAATTGGACCTGCTAAACAATCTTTCACTCTCAGTATGCTGGTGGAATGTGAGTGTATAAAAGGAAAGGGAAATCCTTTGAGCAAGGTATCTCAGTTGGTTATGGAACAAGACCAGTTGAAGCATGAACTGGAAGAGATGACCGTGCGAGTGAGCAACAAATATGCTGAAATTGCCTTACTAAAGGCTGAATTGCTCAAAGCGCAAACTGAGGGACCTGGTACTGCAGAGGTTAAGGAATTGAAGAAGCAGAATGATGAGCTCCTTGCTAAAATTGCTGCTCTCCAAGAGAAAATGATAAAGGATAATGATGTAGCAAATTCCAGGCTCACTCTTGTTATCAACGCCCTCTCCCATCAGCCTCCCTCTTCATAGTCCTCTTCGTTCCTTACTGTGTCGTTTCTTTTTCTGTGGACAGTGTCGGGAGTTCTCAATTTCAGTTTAAGCTAAATGTATTGAATGCTGGATTGTGTGCAATGAAATTGATTCCTATTTTGTTGTGACTAATTTCTATCGTTCCTGTTTTTATAACCTTGTTAGTGTTTCCCTTGGCAGAGTAGTATCTGCTTAGGCTTTTCAAGTAATAGAGTTATTACTTGGTTGTGAGATTAATAACTTTTTCTCACGTTGATTGTAACTATTGTTCGCTTTTGCTTAAGGAGGATTAGTGAAAACAATTGAAAATCCTGTGTGACAAGTCGTGGTTTTACTCCCTTGAGCAAGGAGGTTTCCACGTAAACTGCTTGTGTTGTGATCTTGTTATTATTTACTCTTCGTTATTATTCTTGTTGAGTCAAGGGACCTGGTCCGTTGACTAATAGTGGACGCACACATTCTATCAGCACTGAATACTAAGCTCCATGTCGGTGATAGTCCTTTATTTGATGACCTAACTTTGTATCGAACTATTGTTGGAGCTTTGCAATATGTCACCTTGACTCGGCCGGATCTTGCATTTGTTGTTAACAAGGTTTGTCAATTTATGCACTCTCTAAATCAAAATTAATGGGCTGCTGTAAAGCGTATCCTTCGATATCTCAGGCTCACAATGCATCAACGATTTGTCATTCCTCGTTCATCCAACTTAGTGCTACAGGCTTTCACTGATTCGGATTGGGCAGGATCTTTGGATGACAGAAAGTCCACGAGTGGTTACACAATCTTTCTTGGAAATGCATTGATCTCTTGGTCATCTAAGAGCGATATAAATAATAATCCTTTGGTTCTTGCTTCTGGAGAATATCACGTTATAACACCTCTAATACAAATTCTTGTTATTTTTTTGGTAATTAGTGGAACTTTATTAATCACCAAAGGAAGCATTACAAACCACAACCAGATTTAAACACAATCTATTGTCTAACGATTTTAAAGCCAACACTACAATAGGGGGTTATGGAGGATTTAGTCATATCGACTATATCACACCATGTCCCAACAAGAGGATAAACATATTCTACTTGGGAGGTCTAGAGAGTCATCTAAAATTTATACTGCTGCAATAGATTGTTGATCATAGGTCGAGCTTTGACATGGCAGGTAAATGTTATGTCTTTTGCAATCATCTCCATCGCTTTGTTTTTCTTCTCAAATTGTCTTTGGTTCCTTTCCATCCATATTGGGTGAATTGTTTCAGTGTACACCATTTTGAAAAGTTGAGCCTTCAGTGTTTTACCTTTGGCATCCCCTCATGGCTCTAGCTATGTGGCTCTCCCAATCACTTGCAGTTAGTGTTGTTCTTTTTAGCCAAGAACAGATTCTAGTCCACAAAGAACTAGCAGATGAGCACTGGACAAACAAGTGAGTTTTAATTTCCAGGCAAGCATTGCAAAAAACACAATGAGGTTCTATACTCACGCCCCATTTTAAGAGTCTATCCTTCGTGAGTAACCTATCTTGTAAATATAGCCATAGGGAGAATATAGCTTTAGGTCTTGCTTCATTTTTGTACATCATATTCTTCCATGGAACTCTTTCCGTGACCTCCAATAGATGCAAGTAAACTTGTCGTATAATACTCTGACCAACCTTAAGAGGTTGCTGAATAGTTCTCCAAATTGTTTGAGCTGCCACAATCTTTCTGATCATCCAGCTTGCTTGTTGTGACAAAACAAGGTATTGGATTGATTGGACTTTTATATAATAAGTATGCACCCACTTTATCCACATTTTGTCTTGCTTATGTTCTAAATCCTAGTACATTTTAGCAAGTGCAGCCTTGTTCCATAGTTGGAGGTTGATCAGGTTCATACCTCCAACACATTTAGGTGAACACATCCTCTCCCATGATATTAGAGCCCTTTTAGAAATAACATTAGAACCAGACCAAATATAGCTTCTACAGTGTGCCTCTATAGCTGTCAGTACCTTCGTTGGAATTTGAAATAGTTGCGACTAGAAGGCCTATTTACCAAATAAGACTGTTTGTACCAGCTGCATCCTTCTAGCGTAAGACAGATGTTTTGCAGTCCAAGATGAGATTCTTGCAACCATCTTATCAATGAGTGGTTGCCATTGTAGGAGGGACATCTTTTTGGTTGACAGAGGTACACCTAGATATCTAAAAAGCATTTCATCTTGAGTAAACTCAAGTTGAGCCAAGCTTTGGTCTTTAACAACCAATGATACCCCTCCAAAATATACCGAGCTTTTATCCAAGTTTGCTTGTAGTCCAGAGGATGCAGAAAATCTATTGAAAACCTGTTGAATAGCCGTAACAGAAGTCAAACCCTTAGCAGAAAGAAGTAGGTCGTCAACAAAGCTAAGATGAGTTATTCCAAGCTTAGCACATCTGGGATGATGTGCAAAACTTGGGGATTTTGTTAGGGTATTCAGCCCTCTACTCAAGTATTCCATAGAAATTGCAAATAGAAAAGGAGACATAGGATCCCCTTGTCTAACCCCTTTAGCAGCATCAAAAGGAGGAGTTGGTTCACAATTAACAATTATTGAGTAGTTAACGGTTGTCACACATTCTATAATCCATCTCATAAATTTGTTTGGAAATCCCACGTTCTCCATTACTTACTCCAAATAGATCCATTCAACTGATTCATAGGCTTTTTTGAGGTCAATTTTAATCATGCTTCTTAGGGTTATGTGTTTCCTAGCATATCCTTTGACAAGCTCATAAGCTAGTATCACATTATCATCCAATTGGCTCCCAGGGATAAATCCAGCTTGAGCATTGCAAATGATGGAACCAATCACTTTTTGCAACCTAGCTGCCAGTATCTTAGCGATAATCTTGTACATCACTGTACAACATGCTATTGGCCCGAAGTCTTTCACAGTAGAAGGGCACTCGAACTTAGGCACCAATGTCACAGCAGTACAATTTATGGCTCTGTATAACTTTCTAGTGGAGAAGAAATCTTGAACAGCTTGTACTATGTCATGTTTGATTATAGGCCATGACTTCTTGAAAAAGAAGGCATTATATCCATCCACACCAAGTGCTTTATCATCTCCAATGGACCAAAGACTTGATTTGATTTCCAGTTCTGTAACCTCATCACATAGAACAAGTTGTTGTTCATGTGTTAACTGTGGCCCACATCTCATGATAGTTCGATCAATAGCTAGTAGTTTATGAGCAGAGGATCCCATTAATCCCTTGTAGAAGTTGATAATTTCTGTTTTGATCTCTGTAGGATGAGTTATCTTTTGCCCACATAGAGATTGTAATTCATAGATTTGCTTCTTGTGCCCTCTCTCCTTAACCACTGATGAGAAATATTGAGTATTATGATCTCCCAGCTTCGTCCAGTGAATTCTAGATTTCTGTCGCATGCCACTTTCCTCAATTAGGCTCCACTTTTCTAGTTGTACTAGCATCTCCCTTTCTTGATCCATCCCTTGGTCTGAGTACTGAACTGCATTAATTTCCTGGAGAACCTGTAAATCAGACATAGTCTTTTCAATAGTTTGCCTTATTCCCATAAACTCTTTTTTGTTAAGGTTTTTAAGTCCCACTCTAAGCTTTTTAAGTTCCATCCATATGTTCTTCATGTTGTCAACACTGGTATTCTCAGCCCAACTCTCAGTAACAAGGTCAACAAACTCTGCATGTTCAGCCCATACATTAAAGAACCTAAAGGGAATTTTAGGCTTCCAAATAGGTGTTTTAATAGTAATGAGCAAAGGAGAGTGATCAGAAAACAAGGGTCAGTCATATTCAACATAAATATGACCCCATTTCATCATCCATAAATCATTTCCAAGGGCTCTATCCAGTCTACAACATACCCTATCAGATCCCTGTTGTCTATTAGACCAAGAGTAGTAAGGTCCCTCTCATGGAAGTTCATTAAGTAACAAGTTACGTACACATTCAGCAAAGTCCTTGATCTCTGCCGGGGTTACAGGAGCTCCAAACAATCTGTCTTGAGGATGCAACATTGCATTAAAGTCACCACTGATTATCCAGGGCAAGTGAATATTACAGGTCAGATCATTAAGGTACTCCACAGAGTTTTTCTTTTCTCCAGGCCTCCAGGGTATTGAACCCATACACCACAGTCAGGCCACATTCAAAATCAGAGGTTCTCTCTTTTATTACAACATGGATTAGTTGAG
This sequence comes from Solanum acaule, assembly GCA_036250505.1. NCBI lineage: Eukaryota > Viridiplantae > Streptophyta > Magnoliopsida > Solanales > Solanaceae > Solanum > Solanum acaule. Next base: position 27,505 of record JAJOOR010013332.1, on the reverse strand, counting down.
CATCTACTTTAATGAGCCTTATAACATACAGAGTGTCGTCCCAGGCTAACCATATTCTACCATTATAAGTGTGTTGGTAGTTGCATTGCAAACCCCACCCCCTACAGATGTTGCTACTAACCTGTTTCACTTTATTTTCTTTGACTCTAGTTTCTAGGAAACATGCTAGCTTGATATGTTTCCTTTTCATATAGTTCACCAGTTCCTTTTGTTTATATCTATTATTAATCCCCCGAACATTCCATATTAGCCAGGTCATGATTAAAATTGATGCGGAGACCCTTCGGTAGGAGTTATGGACCTTTTCTCTTCATCCACACTACTCCAATTCTTATTCTTCCCCCTTGAAGCTGACAACATTGGAAATTCTCTAGGGCAATGCAACGTAGGAGTTTGAACCACCAGGTTCACTACAGGAGCCATATGGCTCAACTGATCTCCATCTTTTGTCTGCTCTGTCTGCTTGAATTTCCCCTCGCCTTGTGAGCTACATCCAGCTGAGTCTAGGCTTTGATGTATCTGCTGGGATTGAGTGGTAGAATTTGTAGCTCTTGCTTCACTACTCTGTTGTTGTTGAGGTATCACATTCTGTTCATTAGTAATTATCAGATTGTCCTCTTTAGCTTTCCATTGGGGCAAATCTGTTATGTGCAGCTCCTTGTTGTCGTGGTTCATTTGCAAGTGGGGCTCTTCTAGCTCTCCTCCTCCTCCTAGGTTGTTCAAACTGGTCAGGTTCCACTTGTTGTTTTGGCCTGCATGTATGTTCAATTTGTTGACATACTTCAAAATTCAGGTTTCCAATCATATTCTACAGCTTGTTGAAATTTCTCCCCTTTCCATCACAGATCATAACCTCAGTAGGAAGAGGTTTAGTGACATTTGCTTGTATCAAAATCCTTGCATAGGATATTCTCGTCTGTTTAGTGTGCATTCATCAGCATATAATGGAATACCTATCGCACTAGCAATTCTACCGAGGGAGTTGCAACTCCAGTAAGTCATAGGTAGTTTTGGAAATGTGACCCACAGAGGTATCTCAGAGTGCATTTAGATCAAACTCAGGCGTCCATGGTTTGAGGATCAAAGGTCTATTGTTTATGGAGTACGGACCAGCATGGAAGATCTTATTCATGTCTTCCTTTGAGTGGAATCTAGTGATATAGTACCCTTCCTCATGGTAGAACAGTTCAGGTTTGTTCACATCCGCCCACATTGAACTAATGGATCTTCACATATAGTTATACCCAAGTGTATCTCCTACAACATAGATAATTAGAGCACTGCTCGATCTATCTATTTCCTTATCAACCTCAGATTGCTCCAAAGTGACCACTGTCGTTCCATTCACTAGATCCGGTGGGATGTAGGAAAGAGTCATTCCATTCTAAACATTTCGGTTCCCAGCGAAGAGGTTGGTCCATGCCTTCACGCCCTCCGTCTGTTCTTCAGCTCCCTCGTGTGGATCAGGAAGGTCATGTGGTAAAACCCTACCCATCTCAGCATGGATGGAGGATTGAGGTGTATTCATCAGATTGAGAGTCCTAGCCACTTCTAGAGGCGGTGTCGTTGTACTCACCAGTAGATTCACATTATTCGAAGAGCACTGTTCCATTGGAGGGGTCATTGCTATTGCCTGTTTCCCCTTTGTCTGAGAAATCGCTGGTGGTGTTACTCCAGCTCCTATTGATCGTAGTTGCAGTTTCCGGCCTCGTCCTCACCCCCTCCCTCTGGCCATGGCCAAACTCAGGGGGCAGGTTATGCTAACATGCGAGTATTCTTGTTATTGCCATACGTAACGATTGATTTATTTATTTTTTAAAAAAATGGACTCTTTTGCAAAGCCAATTTTGACTTATCGAGAACTTCAACATTTGTAACAAGAATAACAAATAGAGAAAATTAAACGAGACAAAGAAATGGTAATTTAATTCTCTTGAACAAAGAATATTTGATCAATTATACAAAAGATTAAGAAAACTCCCATTAAGCTCATATGTCACAAAATTAGACGAATTCAGTAACTTTTATTATATAGAATTCAAAAAATAAGTATACATATTAATTACAAAACCAGATACTAATTAAGATGAGCTATAATTTTAATGGCAAATTCAGAATCTATAAACTTCAAATACTATCTCCGTCTCTATTAGTTTTGATTGTAGTACAAATAAGTCCTCTTAGTAGAAAATGCAGAAGTCATAAGCACTTTGGAGAAGCCATAGTATTTGTTCTCTTTTTTTGGTAAGCAAATCTCTGCTATTTTATTGAACATTTCATGCTTCATTATAAAAGGATGTGCTGCATATTCCTCAATAACCATCCACTGCAAATATTACAAAAGAATAAAATTATTCAATAATTAAGAAATCTTTTTTGGCATTAATAAAACTTAAATTATAGTTTATTAATAATTAAACTAATTAAAATCCAATCATACTTAATTTTACCTACGAAATGTCCCTACTAAAAATATTGAACTAATGAAAATTTTCTATCACTAAATTTTACTTATAAAGTACTATAACTAATATTTGCCTCAATAAAGTCACTAAACTTTATGTGTGGTGTACCGTGTACGTAGTAGAGCCACGACTCTTAATCACTATATTATAAGATATTATCTACAATCATCATTATTAGTCAATATCATTCTAAATCGACACACATAATCACCATCGTTAGTCATTACCATCACAAATTTCCATATAAATTTTTAAAAATATTTTATTGATAAAATATTTGATCAATTTAATATTTTATTTGAATTTTATATTTATTATTTTTTAACTAAAGACTAATTTTATACACTCAAATATTGAGAAAACAAATAGCGTTAACTATTTGGTATCCAGTTCTTAATGCAACATACATTTTAATATATTCATATTCAGACTTCTAAATCGCAATGGACATCTTAATATTCAGATGTACAGCCAAATTTAAACGTATCAATCTTAATAAAAACAAATAAGGTCTACGTACCAACCTGGGCTCCCTCGATTTCAGAATCTTGCTTCTGGATGTTATAAGAGAGTGGTTTAAGCATGCAAACAAAGAATGATTTATGACTTTGCCTGTAATAATACAAATAATAAATTTTAGTCATGTAAATAATTATTTAGATAAAGAAAATGAAATAGTTATGAATTCACAATATCCTTAATTAAAAAATGTTCATATATTAAAGAATTAAAAGGCACGTGAGATTAACCTGAATTCAAGTAGCTCTACAAATTCTGTTTTGATCTGATGAAATTCATAATAAAACCAAAAATTATTAATAATTAAATAAAAGATGAAATTATAAGTAATTGTTAGGAACTTAATTAATTAATTTTATTGAACTTACTCCAGTTTCTTCATGTACCTCTCTTATAGCAGCATCACATATATCCTACCCTGTTGTTTGGAAACAATCAAGTTTATTTAATTATTAGAATAAATTTGTTGCAATGTAAATATAACCGTCCTCCATCTTAATTTATATAATGTTGTTTGACTTGACCCAGAGTATTAAAAAAGTTGTGGTCTAATCAGTGTTTTAAAAAGCGGGGACGTGAGTCGTGGCGTTTTACTTAGTATAGGGCGAGGCGTAAGCCTCGTGACGTGGGGCGTAAGCCCTATGGATCTTTAATTTTTTTGTGTTGAAACTCGAAAATAGTCACTCATTTGAAAGCTTGTTGGTGAAGAAATTTCTATTCTTCATTAGGTTTTTGAAGTGCAGAAATTTAAAGAGATTTAACTGAATGTTACTAAAAAGTGTTTAAATATTACAATGGAGGCTGTAAATTAACATTTAACAACTGATTTTTTAGTTTTGAGATTTGAGTTGAAATTCCAAAAAAGTATATGAAAGAGTTCTTAAAAGCTTGAAATTCTAAAAATTGATTTTGTGAATCTATGACCCCAAAATCCAAAACAATGAACTTGATCCTTCAACACACAATTACAATCTCAAACAAACTTCATCACACTTTGAAATTGGAGTTCCCAAGTCCGAACAACAACTCAAACAGGAACAATGGAATAATTATATTTTGATTTTCTTTTTGTGATAGGGATGAACAAGGAAGAACAACATTATTGACAGGAAGATATTTTAACCATGTTGGACTGCCTGGAAGGACTGTCATGTTAGCGGCAAAGATAACGTTTTAAGGGTATTTGTGGTTCAAAACATATATGGCAAGGGTGGTTTTGATCTCAAACACAATTAAAGGGTATATATGAGCTATTTTGAATAGTTCGAGGGTCATTTTGACCATTTTCCGTATATAATATGTCAAGCTCAAACCAAAAGCTGACATGTTGATGGTCAACTGTGTGCTTATTCCCTCTTCTTAGATAGTAATACTTACTACTCCCTTCATTCCATATTAATTGAATTTCAAGAGCTTTTTTGTTTAAAACAATTGAATTGTTCAAAGTTCAAGAGAAATATTTGATTTTTTCTTTTTTCATATTTACCCTTTTCTTTAATGAAGTTTGATATTTTGTAGAAGTTAAACTATACTATTTACAAAGTTATACTCCAATATATAGGTTTATGATTTCACTTTTAAGCTTGAAAATCTAATATTGAGAATCAAATGGACTCCTTAACTTTTGTTGTAATTAGTACTCCCTTCGTCCAACAATATTTTACTAAAAATAGATGTCTAATAATACTTGTCCACTTTATGAAATTCATGGATAATTTTACACTTAGGTCCTAATTTATCTTTATAATTAATTATAGTCATTTCCATATTACATTTTTCAAGACATTAAATTTATTATATTCAAAGGGTGATATAGTAAAATTATATTTCTATGTGTCAAGTCAATAGTGAACAACTATTATTGGACAGAGAGAGTAGTAATTATTAAAGTCGAAATTCAAACCTTTTTTTAGTAATGACTTAGGGAGAAACAAAAGGATAATACATAAAAATATGGTTCAAATTTTGCCCTTTATTGATTTTTCTTAATATGTGCATTACCTTAGAAATTCAGTTAATATGAATTAGAGGAATATTTTATAAGAGGGAATTTTGAGTGTCAAAGTAGGCAACAGGTCAACATGTCTGTTTTGGCACTTCAAGAGCATTCCCATAATTTTTCGATAGTTTTCTGTTTTAATTTGTTTGTCTTATTTTTAGTTTTTTATATATTTAAAATTGTTTTAAAATACTATAAATCATGATAATTGACAACTTAAAATATTTTAAATGAGAATTTTAAACTATTAGCTTAACTACGGTTATTTAATTGACGGATATTCTTTTAAATAAGTAATTTAGTTGATAGACCAAATCCGTCATTTTTTAATATTCTATACCACTTGATTAACGTATAAAAATAAATTAGTTCAGTTTATCACTTTTAGTACATAATTATTTTAGAAAAGAAGAAATTACATGTACGCTCATAAAATGTTTACCTATGTGTCCTTAATTAGTTATGAGCAATAAATTCTAGTGCATATATATATATATCCCTTAATTTAATCCTAATGCAAGCTGCTAAAGGAAAATATTTATTACTAATAATATATTTAATCCTAATACAAGCACGAATCGTTTTTTTTATCAGAACAACCGATAGTTCCCTTCTATAAATACCTTCATCTACTAAATTTAATTTTCTCCAAATCAAAAAACAGACATAATACCAAAGGAAAATTTACAAACACATGATATTCTTCCATGTGATGATATTATGTTTTCCATCTTTATTTGTCTTCCAATTAAAAGTTTGTTGCGCTTTCAATCGGGTTTTAAGTCATCGAAAGATATGATATGTGATAGAAATTTTAAAAAGAAGTATCGTGATCGTTTCAAAGCAGTTGGCCATCAGAAGCTGCTCCTACGACAAATACATAGTAATGATTTTGTATTTAGAGATCCGGAATTAATTACACACGAATTAACCAAGTAATATATCAAGTACATATAAATTGAATGTAGTTGGAAGAAAATACAACTCGTAATGGATAGATTGTTGTGTTCACCTTTCGTTATTTAAGCCACAAGAAAATCAATTATTTCCATTAGATTTCTAAAGACGCTTTGATAGAATGAAAACAATGAATACTCTGTGTTTCCTCAAGAAGAAGAAGACATATTTGATAACATATTCTACTTAAACTAAATGACCTTTCGTTAAGGTATTGTTTTCCTTATTTACCACACAATTAGTTACATATACTTAAACCACCTTTTGTGTAATTAATTATAAAAAGGCCGAAATATACAAATTAAAATCGTTGTAGCTATTTAAATTATAACTCCAATCATAGGTAAACTATAGTTAAGGAGGCCTATTGTGTTTCTTATTATAGCTATTTATGAAATTTTCTAAAAAAACAAAAGAAAAAACAAGAAAAATTAAACAAGGTAGATATAAAATTCAAATTTCTAACCTCATTGAGAGAGGTGCTCCAAATCATCATCGCATTACATGATACTTCAGGGTGTGGGTTCACACATCTATATTTAACAAAAAAAATTAAAAATATGACACTGCTATATATGATTTCGGGAGGGAGCATGGGTTCACGTGAATCCGGTGACCCCCTCTTGCATATGCCCGAAGAAAAAATTAGATGAGATTCAAAACACCTAGCATCTCGGGCTTGTATTGTTAGGAAACAAGTCACTACAACAAAAATAAGTTTTAACGGCAATAAATATACGCATTAACATAGAGTGTTATAGTTTTTACCTGCATCAGTTAATTTCCATTAAATCCAATGTTGCTATATTGCAGCTAAAAGAACACATTTAGTGACAATTAAGCTATTGTCAATAAAAATCATATTTGGCTTAGTGAGTTATCATGGAATTGTTATTTCCCCTCAATGTGAGATAAAAATAATACTGGAATCCCGACCCTTACCCCTCGTATTAAAATTACAACTACTAACCTAGAATGAGCAACAATACAATATCCATCTCGACAACGCTCTTCTCTGATTTCTTCCTCTTCTTCTTGTGTTGACATTGGCATGAGCGACAACAATTTGTTTTCCTGTTAATCTATTGTTTTGAAAATTGCTACATTTCATCTACACATTTTTTGATAGAGCTACATACTCAGTAAGGATTCATATAGTCAACCCCAATTTAATTAAAATCATAGCGTCGTAGTTTTTTTTTTTTTATAAACCATATATATATGTCATTGAGAAAGAAATTCCATTTAAAGAAGCAGGGCTAGGCCATACCTTCCTGAGAGTTTGGTTACATAGTCAAACCAAACACATGAGTGCACAAAAGATCTAAGCTAAACAAGCACTAGCACAATTAGAGGGGTTCAAGGGGGATCAAAACTCAAAGTATTTGCTTTACGCTTTATGACTCTAAAGGAAGGGTATTCCCACCTATCTAAGTTGAGAATCCCTTTCACTATTCTAGGGATGTGTTGAAGTGAGAGTAGACTTGTACATGAGTAAGTGAGTAACTTATTGGAGCTAATTTGTAAGCAACTTTATTAGCTTCCCTGAAGCAATGTTGAATAGGAATATCATGTATGCCTACTAGATTCTTTATCTCTTTGATTGTGTCTTCGATTCTCCAAGGGATTGCCCAGACATCGATGGTGCAATTCAGTGGCAATAAAGAGTCTACCTCAGCAATGATAGAACTGAAACCATTAACTATGCACCATTTCAAACCCAAAGGAGGGTGACGGCTTCAACTTGGTTGTTGGTTCCATGGCCTAGGGGCAAGCTGAAGGCCATGATGACTCTTCCTTGATAATCCCTAAGTACACCTCCCCCACCACAAGTTCCATTAATGCAAGATCCATCAGTAACAGGGTGGAGGGTTTAATCCACTTGACCACTCTGACGATCTTATCAGCCATATTTTTTTTAATCAAAAATCAAACAAATGTCTTCCCAACTTTCAATTAGGATGCTTTTGAATCTAGCTTTGATAAGTTGACAAATGTTAAAAGTAATTAGAATGTTGGATCTATTGATAGAAGGCTTTTCTAAATCATATTTGGAGAAGCACCTGGACCTCCATAGCTCCCATATCACTATAGGTGGCATAATCTTAAGGATATATGCAGCCACATAATTTTTGGCCTTGAAATTCCAAAATTCGATTAAACACTTCTAAGAGTTCTGCTTCTATATTTGATGCCTAACCACCCTGCAAACCTTTGCCACATTGTTTGTGCAAATTCTCCACTATAAAAAGATGTTCAACATTCTCCCTAGTTGGTGTCATACCTGCAATCGTACTACAACTACAATTAGTATCAATGTTAATGCCAAATTTAGAAACCTTATCATCTGTGGAAAGTCTATTGTGAATAGCTCTCCATGTGATGAATGACATCTTATACGACACTTCTTTTTGCCAAATATTAGATTCAAAATGAGATTTAATTCTCTTATGTATCAAGAGCTTCCACGCAGAGGAAACATAAAACTTTCCCGTCTCAGAAAGTGCCCAGATAGGGGTATTTTTCCCATTGTGAATAAGCTCAAGAGAAAGGTTATCGATGGAGCTCTTGGTAGACATCGGGGGTTGGTTCATTAGACAACTCCAATCCCATTGTCCATCTTTATAGATCTCATTAATCATAATATTATGGTAAATAAACTTTTCATCAATTGTACGATATAATGGTCCAAGAATTGATCAGTTATCATACCAAAAATTGCAATTTCCCCCTTTTATTCTCCATTAGATGAATTCCACTATGGAATCCTTAATCTCGCACATTGGTTTTAAGCTATGTGATTGACCAGGTTTCCAGGTAACATTGATGGGGTGCTCATTATTGTAGTATTTAGATTTCATAAACTGAGCCCATATAGAGTTAGAAGTCCTCAATTTTCACCATGCGGTGAAAGCTTTGAAAGTATCTGATAAATTTCTGAAGTTAGAACCCCTTTCCTCATAGGGAAAACAAAGGTTTTCCCAAGAGACCCAATGATGTTTCCCATCATTCTCATTTCCGGACCAAAATAATCTAGCAATGAAAGTTTCAGTCAAATCTATTGAACCCTTAGAAGGGTGAGTGGCAGCTAAAGTATGAACATTGAGGACCTGGAGGATATGACTAATAAGAATGGCCTTGCCTACAGAGCTTAGGAACTTGAGATGCCATCCTCTAATCTTATTCACGACTTTAGCAACTATGTCAGAGAAGAATTCAACTTTTTTTCTTTCCAACATAAATAGGGCACCCCAAATATTTTATAGAAGAATTTTCAAACGAGCCAAAGAGAAACTGTCTTGTTTCTATTAATAGAATTCCTAGAGACCTTTTCATACATAGTTAAAGTGTTAAGAATCAAATTTAAAGAAGATCGAGAGTCATTACTAAAAACAATAGTATCTTCAGCAAAGGTCAAATGGTTAACCTTTGGCCCCTGATTGTTCATGTAAAAACCTTTGAACCTATTATTGTGATGAAGAGCATTAAGCATAAGGGACAATAGTTCGGCACAAAGGATGAAGAAGGAAGGAGACAAACCATCTCTCTGTCTGAGACCTCTTCCTGATTTGAAAAAACCATGTCTACTCCTATTAACTAGTATAGTGTACCCGTTATTGGAAATAAACCTATAGATAAGGTCTATCCATGATTCAGCAAAACCCAATTTCCTTAGCATGAAGCACAAAAATGGCCAAGAAACTCTATCATATGCTTTAGTCATGTCTAATTTAATCACAACAATCTCTGCATTGGTTTTCTAATATCATTAACAATTTCTTGAGTGAGCATAATGTTGTCAGAAAAAGCTCTCCCTTTTACAAAGCCACTTTGGTTCTGACTGATAATTTTGGGGAGAATACTACCAATCCTGGCATTGAGAAGCTTGGCAATGATCTTGCTTGACACATTGCAAAAGCTAATGGACTTGATGATAGAAAAGGTTTGAGGACACTCAGTTTTAGGGAGCATGACAACACAAGTATAGGTGAAAAATTTAGGCAAAGTAGCACCTCAAAAGAAATAGGTAATGGCTTTATGCATGTCATTAGCAATAATATTCCAAGCACTTCGAAAGAATTTGCCACTGAGACCATCCGGTCCCAGGGTACTATCAGGGTCTATAGAAAATACACTATATTTCACCTCTTGCATAGTAGGAATAACAGTAATATCCTTGTTGTCATCTTCACCCACGATCCTTCTAACAACATTTAATACATTGTCATCTTTGAGTACCTCCTTAGAACTGAAGAGATTTTCAAAGTACTTTACATCGGCATTGGCCACTTCAAAGTTACCCTCCACCCAATTACCTTCAGTATCTTTAATTTTGTGGATGGTGAGTTTTCTCCTCCTGTGTTTGACAATTCAATGGAAAAAAGCAGTGTTGGCATCACCTTCATGTAACCATTTGACTCTAGCTTTCTGTCTTAACACCTTATCTTGTAAGTGGATCCGCCACATTATCCTTTGACTTTACATAGTCAATTGTGATAATCCCACTAGAGAGTAGTTTTTTTCTAACGGTATTATTTCTATGTCTTATATGATGAGACTTTCCGTTATACATCACGCTCTATGCCCTACCTATTGCATCTTGACTATCAAAGTGTATGTATACTGATGTCAATGGTTTGAGCCAAAAAAAGAATGTCTATCAAGAAATTCCCGAGTCTTTCAACTTATTCACCGGCCTTATCTAGAGCACCTAGCTCAGAGATCATTGTAGAGATAACGATACATGTCTTTTTGGAAGATTTCCAAGAGATCGCTCCTCCACCAAGAGTAAATACATATCCACTCATGGATTTTACTTCATTTGATCCCGGCGATCCAATTTGCGTCACTTTATCCTTTCAATACTGCTGGATATTATTATAATGCAAGACATAGTTTTGAGTATATTTTAAATACCCCAAAACTCTTTTCATTGCCATCCAATAAGTTTGATTGGGATTACTCGTGAATCGACTCAGTTTACTAATAACACATACTATATCTGATCGCATACACTTTTTGATATATATCATACTTCCCAATACTCTACCACAATGCAATTGTGAGTCAGTTTCGCCTTCACTTATTTGAAATGCAAAGCTCACATTTATTAGAGTCTTGACAATGTTGAAATCTAAATACAACTTGAACTAGTCAAGTACCTTTTTGATGCAATGAGATTGTGACAATGGTAAACATTATGGAGTTCTAAGGATGCTTATACCTAAGATCGCATCAACAACTCCAAGATCATTCATATCAAACTTGCTTTCTAGCATACATTTAGTAGCATTTATGTCATTAGTGTCTCTCCTAATGATCAACATGTCATCAATATACAAACAAACAATGACCGTGTGATTTTAATGTTAACACATTTATCACTTCCATCATTCTTAAATCCATTTGCCAACATTGTTTGGTCAAATTTCATAGGTCATTGTTTGGGTGCTTGTTTTAGTCCATAAAGTGACTTAACAAGTTCGCACACTTTCTTTTCTTTACCAGGAACCACGAAACCCTCGGGCTGTTCCATGTAACTTTCTTCCTCCAATTCTCCATAAGAAAGTTGTTTTCACATTCATTTGATGAATTTGGAGGTCATATACAACAACTAATAATATTAGCATCCGAATGGATGTAATTCTAGTTACTGACAAGTATATATCGACAAGATCAAGACCTTGTTTTTGTCTAAAGCCTTTGACACAAAGTCTTGCTCTATATTTGTCAACAGTTCCATCAACTTTCATTTTCCTTCTGAAGATTCACTTTGAATCCAAAGGTTTATTTTCTGGAAGAAGATCAATTAACTTCCAATATGGTTGCTCAAGATTGCATCAATCTCACTATTGACACCATCTTTCCAAATGAATGAGTCTACAGAAGACACAAGAAATGTTACAAAATCATATTAGAAGGAAGTAAATGTCCTTTGACATTTACTACACCTCTGAATCTCTTTATTAAGTACGTTCTCATTTTTCCTTTCCAGGGTCTTTTAGACCCTTCACTAGACTACTCAAGTCTAATTTTACATTCCACATTCATAGGTCCTATGTTAATCCTTTTAGGAATAGGAACTTGGACTTTGGCTAGATACCCCCACACTTTGAAATATTTCAAGTTGGATTTCCTTCCTTTCCATTTCTCATATGGAATAGATTGTGTCCTGAACAAACAAAATTGCTCTCTTTCTGAAAAAACAAAACTTTTTGTTGTTCCCTTTTGCAGTAAGGATAGTTCCTCCACACAAGTTTTGTGGTAAACCCGAACTTATAAATAATGCATCAATCATTTCTTTCAACGTTCAGTTTTTCATTAGATTTAGGTGAATAGGGCATCCGTTTGATGGATAATTCCACTTTCCAAACATATTTCTGCACAAGGAGATTTATAACTCTCCATTCTTATCACTTCTTATCTTTTTCCCAACTGATTTTCAACTTCGATATTATATTGCCTAGACATTTCTATTGCTTCATCCTTACCATTAAGCAAATAGACATAGTCATTTCTAATGCAATTGTCAATGAAAGTTATGAGATATTTTTTTCCACCACAAGATGGTGTTGACTTCATATCGCAAATGTCAGTGTAAACCAACTCTAAGGGATTAGAATTCCTTTCTATAGATTTATAAGAATGCTCAGCATACTTAGATTCCACACAAACATGACATTTTTATTTATTGCACTCAAAGTTAGACAAAACTTCTAAGTTGATCAATTTTCCTTACAAGGTTTTGTAATTGACATGCCCCAAGTGTTCATGTCACAAACTTTGACTCAAGCAAGTAAGAACAAATAAAAATAATGAGTTTGAAAAGCTCTTCGCAAGGTAGCTTTTTTATCACTAATATTTTGTTCCTATTTCTTACAATCTTGTGTGATACAAACATTGTTTAGAGTCATCACCTTGTCAAATGTCCTTTTCAGAAGGACCTTTCCATAACTTTCAATTTGATTGTTATAAAACTACCCATGAACAAAGTTTCATCGGGTCCAATAAAGGCAATATAGTCCAAATGTTTCTTTTACAAAACATAACAAATGACTATTCACCAATATTCATGTCTATGCAAATACTTTTATTATAATAGACATATGTTTTCATGAAAAATCACAACATTTTAAGTGACACTTTTTATAAAAGAACACAATTATTTTGAACAAGTATATATATAATTTGGTAGTTTCATAGTAGTCACACCATATACTAGTATTAGAGAAACTCAACAACCACAATACCAAATATACTCCAAGAATTTTGTGGGTCTAACATAATACAAAAGTATCATTGAATTTCATATCTTTTGTTCCAAAATTAAATTAGACACCAAGTCTAATTTTATCTTTATCATAAGCAAAGAACCCCCCACATTTTAAATGTGATCTCAAAAATATTTTTCAAGTATTTGAAAATAGTTTTTCCACATATTTTCCCAGACTATCAAAATGTCATTGGCAGTATGAAACCTCTTTTAGAATATTATTCTACAAAAGAATTATATTGCTTCAATTCTCTTTGACAATCTTTACATAGTGTCAGAGTTCATTCCATAGAGGCACAAAATCACAAACTCTAAGTCACTGTACTCTTTCCTCTATCACAAATAGACATACCACTTAGTATTTAGAATACTAACAATAAAGACATAAAATATTATACAATTTATTTCTATATAATAGTGAAGTTTATAGAGAGTCAAAAGTACAACATTGACTTATTATGTGAAGTTTTCATATTTTTCAAACCAATTGCATAGTCTGATTTATCCAGAGTAGAAAACTATAAAAGTTTTTAGTCTACCAAAATCAGACACAATCAAATTTCACATGGAGTACAAAACTACAAAAGATTTTTTAGTCTCCAAACAGAATTAAACATATTCTTTATCACATAGAAATGTTTTTCTTTAAAAATAGCCTTCCAACTATAACATTTTGACATACTATTTTATCAAACAGAAATGTGCATCTTTCATTTTGCAAACTAAAGAATTTTAAAGACAACATTATTTGCCAAGCAAAATTCATTCCACAACATATGGTTTGCAGATCTTTCTTCCAAAGATACACATGATAAAAAATCAAAACTGTTAACTCTTAGAAACTATTTTCTGTAACATCACGCAACTAGAAGAACTAGAGAGAAGTTTAAGAATCTGGAAATAGTTATTTTTGGAAAGTACAAGGAAATCTGGAAAATTGTAAGTAAATTAAAGTTGAGTTTTTGGTCAACTTCAGACGGCCATAACTACTAGCTTAGGAAAACTTAGGTGTAGTTACAGATATGGTTGGGAAGCTCTTGGAATGATCTTTCCAACGCCGCTAAGTTTGAGCAATTTCGAGTTCGTATGAGCAAGTTATGCCCTTTGGAAGTTGGGCTGTTGGATTAAGGAAATGTCCAATACGGAAATATAAGGGGTATTTTAGTCTTTTCACTACCCTATTAATTTTAATCCAATTTTAAGAGTTTAATATGGGTCAATTCAGAACTTAGTCAGTTTTAGAACTTGGAATTTCACGCTAGGGCTAAGTAGAAAGGAAAAGAGAAAAGAAGAAGGAGAAAAGAGCAAATTCATCAAGATCGATCAAGGAACTTGGTATTTCGCCAAGGAATTACTTCTATCAGGTATGTGAGGCTCTCATAACATTAGGATCGTTCTCCCAGGTGCCAAGATATTTATTTCAGTTTGGATTCATCTTAAAAGCATTTGAATATTGATGATCTTGATACCTATTCTTGAACTCATATATTGTTCTTGAATTTGACTGAGTCGGGAAGTTTCTAAGTTCGTTACGTCGCATTATAGGGTCGTTTCGAGTTGGATTTTTTTTAGGTACATTGCTGGGTATCTGTATCCAAAAGTTATTTAAGGAAAAATAACTGAGTTTGGATGAATTGAGTTGGAAAACGAAGAAAAAATTTTGTCGGACGAAATTAGAGGGTGGCCGCGTGTCGCGCGCCTAGTGCCCAGATTTGAATATCTCATTTTCGCATCGCGGAGCTGACACGAGGTGTTCTGCCTCAAAAGATGTTTTCAGAACCAAAATTAAATTATACCTCCGCGTCGCGGACCCACCTTCAAATATTGATTTTCGGTCTTTTCTCATGTTTAACTATCTAGAATCATTCCTAAACATCATGAGATCTTTCCAGTCACAAATCTTAATCCTTGAATCCATAATTCAATTCAAAGATCAGTTAAGAGTAAAGTCAAGAGCAGTTAAGGTCAAAGTCAAAAGTCAAGTTAAGATAAGTTCTTAAAGTTTACAAAAGTCTTTCACAAATGTTTTAACTTTGTTTTAAGACTTAAGTTTTGAGTTCAGTAAAGAGTAAGTTGAAGTTCTTTTCTTCAAAGAAGTATATGGGGACTATGTATTCCCAAAGAGATTTAAAAGTGTTTTTTTCACATTTTAAATAAGAGAGGAAACTGAGATTTCCAAAGAGCCTTCGGGCTAGTTTTCAGAAAAGAGTAATAGCTTTCTAAATGAAGCAAGCGGGGAAACTGAGATTTCCAAGATAGCCTTTGAGCTAAGTTTTTGAGCACTAATCTCAAATCACAGAAGAAGTATGTTTTTAAAACATAAAGAGCTATTGTATTTTGGGAGTAGTATTGAGCATCGACATGGGGGAGAGTTCAGACAACTCACAGTCCCCATAAACCATGTAGCAACCATGGGTAGAAAAGGGTCATACTTTTTAGATGAACCCTTTTCACAATAGACTCGTGGATCCACTTAGTAGTTCAGGTCTTATACCTTTGGCCGGGTATAGGATGCGCTGGCAGCGTGAGGTAGATCGATGTATCATCACTATAGCTCTTATGTGATGGTTGTTGGTTAGAGAAACTTCCACAGAAGTTATTGTATTTTTATATACATCAGTTTATTGTATTTTTACATATATTTCAGAGTTATGGTGTATCCTTGTATACACACAGAGTTGACATCATGTTTTTAAACAGCTTTTCTTTATATTGCACTTGTTTTAAATTTCTTTATATTGAAATGAGTTCAGTTAAGTATTCATGAGTTGAGAAGAGTCAAGGTAAGTATTTCTTTCAGATTCCCTTTAAAGCCTATGTTGTTTTAGCATTCCAACTCGCATACTCGTACATTCAATATACTGATACCAGTTGGCCTGCATCGTTTTATGATGCAGACACAGGTAACTAAGATCGGCATTTCGACGCATCGTTGATCCAGTGAGCAGTTCAGAGTCCATTTGTGAGCCTCCTTGCTTTCCAGAGGATCCATTTCATTGCTTTCTAGTTTAGTTTATTAGGATGTTGTGGGGTATGTCCTAACATTCATCTTAGTTGTTATTATAGGCTTCATACACAGTCAGATGTTAGTCCTTTGAGTCTTTTCATTATCATTTCTTATTGTTAAGACTTGGGTTGCTACTTTTGGCCAAGTTGAATGTTTAATCTTTAAAACATTCTCAGTTATTTTATTTTTTTAGTTCAGTTAAGTTCTTTGATCATTATAGATATGAATATTATCTTCCGCTGAGTTAAGTAAGTCAGGCCAAGGGTTCGCTTGGGACCAGCAATGGTCTTCGTGTGCCAGTCCCGCCCAGGGTGTAGGCTAGGGGCATGACATTTTCCTCCTTAGATAAATAATAAGAAGGTTACCTGGTGTAATCTTTAACCGGAATACCACCATTTTTTCTGTACATTCTCACTTCGACCTTGCTAAACAGAGCACCAAATTCTAAAGAAGTAATGCATTAATCTTCTACGTCCATGATCTGTTTCTCTCAATCAGTAGAATACAAGAAATACCAACAGTATAATAATAATTTCCTTAAGATTGTTGTTCATCTTATATACTTGTGATACTAGAACAAAACTTTGAAGAACTTAGTAACTAACAACAAAGTTTAAATAGCATTTTCAAAACTAGAAAATTAAACCAGTAGAGAAAATAGAACCAGAAACAGATTAGAAACAATATACAAAATATTTTTCTTAAAGAAGAAAATTGAGCCCACTGAATGCACAGTGTCCCCTTAAGGAAACTATTCCCCTCAAGTACCCGAGGTAAATGGAATATATCCTCCCAGGATAGAACGATCTTACTCACCGGTGTATCGGTACCTAAAACCACAGTGTCAGCGAACCACTCAACGACAGTAAAGTACACTTAGAATACTAGATTTAATAGTAGTAGTAAAAGAAGCCCAGAAAAATTAGTTGTACTAAAATGAGAGGAAATCTCTCAATTTATAGAAAACAAAGGGTAGTGTGAAAAGGTTCTTATTGTGCCTTACCGGAAAGTTCACAAACCTTTGGAAAAGTTACAATCTTTCAGAAAGGTCACAGCCTTTCACAAAAGTCACAACTTTTCATAAAGGTTGCAACTTTTCACAAAAGTCACAACTTTTCATAAAAGTTGCAACTTTTCACAAAAGTCACAACTTTTCATAAAAGTTGCAACTTTTCATAAAAGTCACAACTTTTCATAAAAGTCGCAACTTTTCATAAAGGCCTAATAGATATATTGGACCCTAAATTTGGCTCCAAATTTTAACTTTGACCTCCAATTTTCGTAGTGTACAAACTGACATTTTAACTATCCAACTTTTAAATAAATAAATACGCAATTTTTGCAGCCAAAGAGCGTGAAATGCAGACGCTCCAACGTGTAATAGTGAGCCACTCAATGACTGCCAACTAATTAAATATTTTACACGTCGATTTTAGAATTCAAAAAAATCAAAAATAATTTTAATTTATATACAAGAATCAAAATTAATTCCTCCTAATCTTTTCCCTTTCTTCATCATGTTTTCTTATCCTCTTTTGTAATCCCGAAATAGCAATTCTAGTATGCATCGAACCTGTTTAAGAAGAACAAATTCACTATTAAAATTGAAACTTCAGAACTAAAATTTAAATTAAAAAAAGATGTCTTAAATGGAACCATACCCGACCACCTTCACATCCAAGAAACCAACGACCTGGATTATTTGCAGACCAAGAAATCTTCATTATAACTCTTTTTCCACAATGACAAAAAACAATTAGAAGCCATTTGCCCTAAATATGAGCAGATATCGTTTTAAAAAGAGGAAAAAATCTTGGTTTGAAAGAGGAGGAAAAAAGTGAGATTTTGATTTGGAAATATAAAAATATATAAATAAAAGGGATTCATTAAGGGTAGAGTTGTCATTTCAGCATTTTCTTTTACTGTTGTGGGCCTCAAAAGTTACTCCTAATGTGCGCAAAATAAGTGCACATCACGCGTCTTGTTAGCTAGGACTCGCGTGTTTATTTATTTAAAAGTTGGATAGTTAAAGTGCCTGTTTGTGCACTATGAAAGTTGGAGGTCAAAGTTAAAATTTAAAGCCAAGTTTAGGGTTCAATATATGTATTATGTCTTTCATAAAAGTCACAACTTTTCATAAAAATAACAACTCTTCGTAAAAGTCGCAACTCTTCATTTTCCATTCACATCTTTTAAAACCCAACAACACTTAGCATACACAATAGTAAGGTGGAAAGAGATAAGTCGGTGAGCTTGAGAAATATGAATAAGCATATGTTGTTCTTTATCTTCCAGAATGTCCAATTGATAGTCATCTCCCCAAAAAATCCATATTTTGTTGGAGATGTTGTGAGCACAGTGTTGAAAACTGCAGTCTTTTGAACTTGTCGATTCTCCTCTCGTTCACCTTAGGTTCCTGGATGAAAAGATAGGGGAGATGATATTGATTTTTAAAGAGATTGAGCCTTTCAATAGCTCCTTGAGAGCCTATACCCCTAATCACGAGAGTGTTTTAATCATGGATACCATTGGGGTAGAGGTCATTTTGATCATTGTCGTAGGAGTTTGAAACTCCGCTATTTGAAGTTTAGCAGTCCATAAATTGAGAAATACCATTACCCTTAGGGGATAAATTGTTGTAGTTTGTCACCTTCAATTGGTCCTGCGAAGGGGTATTAGCCACTGATTCATCATGGTTGTTATGTTTATTTCCTCTTACAATACCATCATCTGATTTGGAAGATTCCAGATCCCATGTGTCATTCTCCATCATGATGTCATTTTCACAATCTTCGTAAGCAGTATCCTTATCTACTTCAAAGATTTGAGAATGATTGTTGATGTTAGTATTTTTCATTTCAAAAAATGCGTTCTTTCTTTTGAGTTCTTCCTGCTCCTTTTCTTTATTGATGCTCCCGTCTCGCATTCCAGTAGTTATGAGATCAAGACCAAAAAAAGGTTTGAGATTGTTATCCTGCAGAAAATTTTCCTTCATTAGTTAGGATCACCTCCGAAGGGATGGTGATTCTTGAGGAGAACTTCTTTCCTTTTTTGCCGAGATCCTCTACTTTCATATTGACTAGAGGACTGTCCTTTACCTTCATGTCAGTATAGATAATTTCCTTCTATTTTCTGACTCTTCTTACATTACCCTGAAGTTTTTGGAGTTTGGATTTCTGTTGCTTTCTTCCTTTCTTTCCTTTGTATTGACTGAAGTGATTCATTATAGAGGAATGTTGGAATTCGGTACCCTTTTGTTGTTCAGAACTGGAGTTGATATTTGTAGTCTCTATTTTATCCTCGTCAATGTTGTTAGCATGCGTAATAACCACAGTGGTTTGACCATTTTTTTTCTGCAGCATTTAGGTGCCCTCAGTTCCCCTATCTGATTCTCTAGTGGTAACATTGTTCTTAGGAATCTTGGAGCTTTCTTCGATGGTAGCATTATTAACAGGTTTGCCTCTTCTTCCTCCGATAGTTTGCCATTCATCTGTTTGAACACCATGGCAGCGATTTTGCTCAGTTGGCTTGGTGATCACAGCTTTCTCCTTTCTAGTTCCTTGCCTCTGTTGATATTCCAATTGCCTGTTATCTTGATGGATATTCTGTCCATTTTTTCACTCTCATTCACATGTTCACTTCTCAGCTCGGGGTGTAATTTTCTGCATTTTTCATCCCTATGACCTTGTATTTTGCAATGAAAACAGAACGCAGGGATGGTTTCGTATTCAACCTTTTGATTAATGATCATCACCTTGCCTTCATTATTTCTAACTTCAACCAGAATTTCATTAATGAGAAAATAATTGTTTTCGTCCCTGTGTTATTGTCTTATTTTGGTTTTGGTCCTTATGATATGTCACTAATCATACTTAACCTTTAATTAATTAAAGTAAGTGATTTCAGTCATTCTACTAACAGTGAATGTCAATTTAAACAGATCATCAGGGATCATTTTGGTATTACAATAATCATATATATATAAATAATAATATTTTTTGTTAGAGTTCGCGTGAATTAACCCATTTCACAGTAAATTGCACTTCCCAAAGTAGTGTCATTCATTTGGGAAAGTGAAGCTTCAAAGTAAAACCCATTTCTCAAAATGATATCTCTTTCTCTCTCCCGTTTCTTTCTTAGCTTTAGAATGGCTGAACTCAACAAATTGTTGATGAAATTTTAGGAGAAAATTCAAGGCAGAGCTCATATCGGAAGGAATTTTGCTCAGATTTTATCAAATTTTGAGTTTTCTTCTCTATTTTTTGGTTTGAGCTAGAGGTATTTTTTTCCATCCCTCTTCGATCTTTTTTCTTGCAAGCTTCGGTCCAGCCTTTTTGTTTCTTGAATTCCGTTGTTTTTATCTGAATTTATGATTAATGTTTTATCTGATTTGATATATGAAGCTTTTGCTTGCGAAAAATTTGTACATGGTAGCTTAAGTTTAAGGTAGGTAAAATTTTGGTAGTGTGATTTTTTTATGCTTACGTCAAGACCAACAACCATCAACTCTCGGTTTGTTGGTAAGGTGAGAGCTTCAAGCCCGATTTCAAGTGGCACACCCTCCACACAAGTACCGCCCGACGAAGGGGGAACAGAGAAAGCTACATGCCCAAATCTAGGGATAAACGTTAAGTCCTTGAGAAAACACACTGCTCAGTTCAAGTCATTAATACTGCGCCTAAAATTAAATTTCAGCCATGTCCATTCGAAAAGTTAGAAACAATAGCATTCTAGTTTTGGGCAATGCTGAAAAGAATGGGGTGCTGCTCCATTAAAGTTGAATGTCCAAGCCAAAGACCCCTCCATGAAAATATCTTCATTCCATTTCCATTTTGCAGAGAGGAATCATATCATATGATAATATGATTGTTTGGTGGCCCTTTAACTTGAGTATGCCTACAAGGAAATCCCAATGAACATTATCAAAAGCTTCATTGATGTCCAACTTACATAGGGCCTGACCTCCTTGATGGATCCTTGCTTATCGTAGTAGCAGTGTGTCTAGAGTTTATTCTCCTTTATATAGAGGTTCCACAATAGTTTGCATATGGAAGCTCGATTTCATGTTACAATGTCAATGACATTAAATTCACCTGCCGTCTTTGGGTTAGCAAAATTTTTCCCATGCTAGCAGTGCTTTCCATGACATTTCTGCCTTCCCAATCCAAAGGTATCTCCTTAGGACAACTTCGAGGATTTGGATAACTTTCTTTGGCAACTAAGATCTGAAACCGGAATGTTTGTATAAAGATAAATACACTCTTAATCATTCTGCTTCACTTTTCGAACAAGGAGAAAACAAGTGGCAGCCTTAGTTGCTCGGGCTCTTAGAAATATAAGAAGTCGTGGCTTTTGATCGTACAACTTTGAAATAGTAAAATGCACTTCAGTTTGCCAACTATAGCTGTTAGCTTTTTCATATAAATCAAACGAACCATATAACACATGGAATGACTGATGTACAAAATCCTGTGTCAGTCGCAAGAAAGTTGGAGTCGGCTATATGGGTCCTTGTTGTCTATGTTGCTATGCCCTAAAATGGTCTAAATTTTGTTGCTTTGTCCTGAAACTGCAGATGTAAATGATGGTTGGAAGCACTAGTTGATCACAACCATAGTGAATGATAGAAAACTTTACATTTGAACCTCAATCTCCTTAAAGGTATGTCATTCTATAAGAGCTTAAACTTTTTATTCTCTAACAGAAATAATCTTTGTAGAATGAATTTAGTATTTGAAAATTGTGTTTACTGGCCATATTTAAGATAAGAAACTTGTTCGTTATTGCCAAATATTTGATAATAGAATTTATGGGATTGTCAATTAAAGAAAGAAGATCCAATTGAACTTCCGCTAATTGAATTTGAGGCTATTGCCTCAGCAACAAATAACTCAAAGTAGAAAACAAACTCGGGGAAGGAGGATTTGGTTCAAACTTCTGAATGGTTAATTGAGATATGTATAAAGGAATTAGCTAATTAGGAATAACATTTTTAGTCTTGCTGCACCTTTCACTATCTTACAAGATACACTATCCTTAAATACAATATACATGTTAAAATTGATAGACTAAAGCAACTATGTAAACTAATATTTTGTGAACTTAAAGTTGATGCATAAATTTTAAATTAGTAACTTCAAATTCTCATGAGAATTCAATAATTGATTCTCTCGTCTTTCATAGATTTTATCCTTGTGGAACTCAATAAAAATTCTTTCTCGCGTCATATTGAAGAACAGTTATGAAGACTGACCATGGAAAAGTAACTATTTAAGTTGCATAAAGTTTCAAAAAAGAAAACAAAATCATCCATGGACATGAATAACTTCAAAGTCATAATGAAAGAACTAGATCTAAACTTGTGTATGTACTTCTTTATTTAAGGAACATTTTTTTCTTGGCCCGTGGATCACTTCCCACCCTCTTGCTACTTTGAGAAAGTACTTCTTGTAATTTTGATATTGGTACGTATTATGTTCCCATTCTCTCGATGAAGAGTGGTCTTGTAACTTCTCTGGAATGCTCGCCAATTTCTTCTAAAATGAAAGCAGAACTTCTCAATTGCTCTGTTGGTACCCTTGGTTGGTTAAGTTGATTGACCTACAATATATATAAGAAAAAATGTCAGATAGTAAGTCGGATACAAGCAGCATTAGAAGATAGTAAGTCGGATACAAGCAACATTAGTAGATAACAAGAAAGGTAATTACAGTTTGTTCAGCTATAAAAGAATTGGACTGCATTGATGTCGCGCTCTCAATAATAATGCTTGAACCCTACAATAAAAAAAATTATATCATTATCCTGGACTTGTTTGACTACTTCTATTGCATCATTAAGTAGACAACAATAACTGAAAAGAACCAATTTATTTGACTGCTTACTTATGTTGCACTATTAGGTGTAGAAGGGCCTTCCTTTCTGACTTGTTGATGAATTTGTTGCTGTTGAACTTCAGAGTGGATTCTCCCCATAAGAATAGGGCACTTTCTACTATTGTGCCCTAATGTTCCACATGATCCACACTTCTTTTTTCTGCCTTTTGTTGATGCTTTTAACAAGGTAAGCTTTCCAGATTCTTTTTTAGTTGTCTCGTCAATCCCTCTCTTCCTTAGTTTTCTTGGTCTCCCTGGTTGTGCTTTGTATATTGGTGGCAATGGTGGTTCAATACCTGTCTTAGGCCATTGCTCAAAGCTCACAATTGGCAGGATGGATGGACTGTAACTCTTCATGTACAGATCAAGTGTATAACATTCATGAACATATATTTCAAGCTCATCCTTCGTAACCCATATAGCTGCAATAGCATGATTACAAGGTAATCTTGTTAAGTCCCATCTCCTACACGAACATGTCTTATCTTTATGATCAACAGAGAATAGTCTAAGATAGATGTCCTTAATCTGGTAGTGGAATTGATCAGATTTAATGGCAATACATTCAGCCGCTTTTGCCTTATATTTTTCTAGCTTCAACATGATTTTGGGACAGATTCTCTGGCAGTTCTTCATCATTTTATCTCTGTTCTTTTGAAGTTTGGACATCATATAGATCCTAATTGATTCAATCATTATCCAAATATACTTGTCTCTTACATGTATATGTACACTATTGAATGACTCACACAAATTGTTTAACAACACATCACATTTTTGGAAAAGAAGAGAAAAAAGATCTTGACCAGTGACTTGGTGGCTTATTAATAAACCATTCTGGAGCTTTTGGATCTATTTTTTCCATATCTTTCATATGCTTGGAGAATTCAGGTTCTATAGTTGCCCTAGCAGCTTTCCATAGGATATCCTTCAGTGTTTGTCCTCCAAAACCTTCAGTTTTGAAATTATTGGGTAGATGTCTCACACAAAATCTGTGTGCAACATCTGGCATTATCTCATCAAATGCTGGAATTAAACCCTTTTGTTGATCATAAATGAAAGTCCATGCAAAAGGGTTTTGTGATATTCCTAGGTCCTCATCAAGAAGCGTTAGAAACCACTTCCACCCACTTCCACGTTTCCTTTAGTTCACCTTCTACAATTGCGAATGCAATAAGATATATGTTGTCGCTTCCATCAATGCCTACTGCTGTAAATAGTTGACTCCCCTTTTGGTGCCCTTTCAAATGACATCCATCAACCCCTATTATCGGTCGACATCCGGCTAAAATGCCCTGTTTGCAAGCTGCAAAACATATATAAAGTCTCAAAAATCTTTTTCTATCATTAACCATTGTTTTTGGATTTTCATCCAGCTTCAAAATACATGTAGTCCCTGGATTACTCCTCCTTAGCTCAGCACAGTAATCCCATAACATATCAAATTGCTCTTCTTTAGTTCCTGTAATTAGATCTAATGCCTTCCTCTTTGCCATATAAGCTTGGGTTCGAGTAATAGTATAATTATGAGTCCTCATCACATGAGTTTGAAATATTTTTTACTCCCCAACTTGGATTTATTCTAAATTCTTCTACGTACTTCTTAACCAAAAATCCAGAGTCAATAGTCTTGTTATCTCTTTGTTTGCCACAAGAATGGTCAGGGTCTATTGTCTTGATCTTGACAGGTTCATCTTGATTAGACTTTGATGCAAATATGAACCATTTGCAACTTGACACCTTACAAATGGCCCTCGACCTTGCACTTTCGTTATTCTTAAACTTGATGTCTTTTTTTTGGAACACATCATGTACCTCAACTGCCCACTTGAATTCTTTGCTATTGCTGAAAATCATATTAAGTGTAAACTTAAATTTTGGATCCTCCAAATCCCTAGTTGGGTTAAAAACAGTGGATCTTTTAAGATTTTCATCATCAGAATCTCCATGTAAACTCATTAATTCCTCATCTGATGTAGCACAATCATTTTCTTGAGTGTCATTGGGAAACATAGCCAACATGTTTGAGGCAACTCCAACCTCCATCGTTTTTTCTTTCACTTGATTTTCTCTGTTTCTCCCATTAAGGCCAATCCATTCTACAGTAGAGTCAACGATTTTATCAAAAATCATATCATCTTCTTCCAAGGAATAATCAGAGTCATTAAATGACTCACATTCTTCACATGTGGCATCACTCTCATCACTTTTCTCTGTTACATTCACATCTATCAAATCTTCTCCGCCTTGTAGTGGGTTGCCCTCGGAATCAGTTGCATCATAGTTCCATTGGTCCTCTTCCGTGTGCTCAACAAATATTTCAACTTCTCTACTGTTAGGTATTTTGTAGACAAGGTTATATATATCTAAATCAGTTGTCAAAAGTCTTATACTCATCTCAAAATAAGGCACAAACTTGAATCAAAATTTCACCTTTTTATCATTGACTTTAAACTTTTTCATACACTGCCTCATCTGAATAATGGAATTTTCATTTCCATTGCAATAGTCATAATAAGTTATATGTCCATTAACATAGTTCATCACTGGCTCAAACACCCACCAACCCTTATAGTGTAATTTAATGGTGTACATATATGAATCTTCGCCTTTATCTGTCGTGTAAAAGAAAAAGTAGAATCTATTAGTGTTATAACAATAAACATCTCCAATAGAAAATGTAAATGATACAAATCCAACACAAAAATATGTAACCAATAATGAAAATCTAAATTAATTTTGAATTTGAATTATGCAAACTACAGTTCTTAAAAAGTTGACTTATATGTATCATAGTTTATGATTACTTCACTTTAACTGTGTGCACTTCTGAATTTTCAAATATGCTTGTGGTATTCTAATAAGTGGAACAAACACAAAATGTACTATTTCATACAAATTTAGAATATGCACTACAAATATTAAATTTCTATAATTCTTATAACTTTTGTTAAAAAAAATTGATATTTATTCTTTATGTGAAATATTAGTTGCGTTTTGTAACTCAACTTTTTTTTTTTTCAGATTTCCATATAATCAAAGATTTAGGCTATAAATAAATTAATTGAGTACTTACATGCCGGCGTGAATTGTAGCCCATTCTTGCTTCGGAGTTTCATTGTGAAATTGAATGATATTGTTTCTCTTCAATAAGTATACTGAGTTGTTTTCTGTGTTGCAGGAGTGTCTGGATTGTATTCTCATATAAATGGGGAGGCAACTAAAGAGAAAAATTGTTCATCAACAAAAGAAAACACAGAGTAGTGTATGAGAGGATTGAATTATTTTCTCTTCATTAATCAACGTTCTATTCTAACTTTGGCAGTAGCAGGCCTAGTCTTATAGCGTCGTACGTAGTTCTTAATTCTTATTGCTAACATGATGAAACAAGAATGGTAAATAATTCTTTATTTGGTAACTCAGAAAACAAAATACTTAAACTAATTTGGTAAAATAAATTTAGAGTCCTAATTGCCTTATAGGAGAGAAGAAAATTTTAACTTATTAGTAATAATTTATTATTATAATACTAATTACTACTATAGTATTATTTATCATGTATTATATTTCTTTTTTATTTTTAGGATTAAGAATCAATTTTGATATAGAAACATTTTAATGATTTAAGTTTTATAACCAGTAAGTTAATTATAAATATATTAAAATTGGTTTTTCCTTGAGAAATACTTGGTGAACTGTAATTGTTATTGGAACAAGATACATATTTATATACGAAAATCAAATTGGGTGAAAGAGTTAAATTTAGGATATTCATAGCAATTTAGAAAAAACACATTTTGTTTATTTGAATAAATATATTATTGCATATATTGTAATTTTTTTATTTACATAAATATATTATTGCATTTATTATAATCCATTATTTATTATTTTTACATGCAATCTTTATATTGTCGCAGGATAATCTAGTTAGATACTCAAACTAAGAGCATGTTTAGCATTGCTACTAAAACCTGTTTATTTGTAGAAGTACTTTTTTAAAATGACTTTTTAAAAAAAACGCTTTTGAAAAAATAATAATTTGTGTTTAGCTAATTCATTTGAAAATGCTTTTGATAAGCAAATTATGTTTGACTAATCCTTTTTACAAAGTGATTTTGAGAGTCAAATTATGAAAAAAGGATAACTATCAAGGTGCTTTTAATATTAAGATTAATTTATAGAGACAAATTATTTTAAATATCTATTAAAAAATTAATTAAAATTAATGTACATATTCAAATTTTTAATCAATATTATACATAAGTAAATAAATTAAATATTAATATAATATTAACATGATGATTTGAATATAATTAAAAATATCAAGCAAAATAAATTTTAAAACTATTCCACAAATTAAACCACTATATACAAGAAGGGGGGGGGGGGGGGGGGGGGGGGGGGGGG
>JAJOOR010013331.1:0-50559 GCA_036250505.1 Solanum acaule | reverse complement strand
AATCACTTTTGAAAATCTTTGATAGAACTCCTTGAATGAGAGGTTATTCAAGAATCAAGAGTTACCATACCTTAATTATTTAAGACCCATGAAATTGAAGAAGAAATCAGTTGAAAACCCATCTTCTAGCTTGAGCTTCATCAAGGTCTTCAATGGAGTTTTTGAGAGAATCTATTTTGAGAGGGAAGGGTCAATTTGAAGAATGGGCTCTCATTCTAGATTTTGGGGTTTTAACGAACATAAAATACCCTAAAATAAGTAGAATAACCGTTTATAATAATTCCCCTAAGTATCCAAACTACCCTTCACTTAGTTGGACCTTTGAAACAAGTCAAATTTGAGTTCTATTTTCGCATATTTCGTCGGGAAACAAGTTTGTGAAGTGGAGGTGTTCCCGCAAGTTTCTAGAAATTAAAATCCGAGATAGTAGAGTCCGCGACGTGGACCAAACTTTTTGGCCATAGGTGGAGCAGGTCCGTGACGCGGAGCCACTCCCTCCATATACAACTTCAAGCTGCCTTGGCAGCTTGCTTGGCCTAGGTTGGGGTCCTCCTCGGGGACCCTTATGGTGGCCCCCCATTTTGATCCTAAAAACATTTATTAAGACACTAGGGTCACCTCTACTGATTTTAGACTCCAAACAACACATAAAAACATGAACAACATACTAGAACACACTAACACGTAAAAGACTAGTTTCTGAACGTCTTGGTCGTCCCTTGACGTTTGACTTCCAAACTCTTTAAAACTGCCTTAAAAGTCCATTCTTCATTATTTTAACAAGTTATTAATGCATAAAACAATGTGAGGCTCTACTTTATCCTACTTCATTTAGAGGGGTGTTACAGTTTTGAAGAACTTGAAGGTTCAAAGGGTTTCAACTCCAAGATTTTGGACTTGGGTCTTGTGGATTATTCACTCTTGACTTGTTTTGAGACTTAAATCTTCATATCCATTTGAATTCAAACTCATATTGATATAAATTTCTATCTCTTATACATGTCTAGCTAAAACCACAATTCTTGGGGTGTGATTTTGTGAATATGGGTTAAGTTAATTATTGGGTCTTGCTTGCTGATAGTTTAATCGTTGTTTAAATATGATTTCGTTTTGTAGTTGTGTTGGAACTTAATGAAATTGTAGTTGCAAATATGATTTCACCTTTGTGTTTTCGACTTGCTCGAGAGAGAGGTCGTAAAACTAAGGCTACTAAATTGATGGCCGGTGGGATTGGGTCGACATGAGGTTCAGCTCAAGAGAGTGAACCCTAGTATTTCTCCCACACACGCAGCTTGAGAGAGTGAACCCTAGCCTTTCTCCCACACACTTAGCTCGAGAGAGTGAGTGGGTTAAGGCAGAGGTTGTTCTTCATGCGGCAACTCGGTGTTCGAGAGAAACCGAGTTAATTCAAGGTAAGTTGCTTGAGAGAGAATTTAACCCCACTATGGTCTAGCCTAGTCACAAATATTCAATGAATTTACTATCAAAAGCATGTACCTAATGATTTAGTTTAACCTGTATTCCTATCACATCCCAAGAATCTCATCTCCTTGATTAGTACTCTTTGGATTTTCGCTGATTTTTGCTTACTTAACCCCATTGTTAATTGACACTTTTGTGTCACCCCTTAGATTTAGTATGTTGTATTCGACAATGTTTTTAGCTATGACTAATTAGAACTTAATTTTATTTTTCTATTAATTCTCAAGACCACTCCTTTGGGACTCGACCCCAACCCTTGGTTGGGTTTCTTTACTATTGTACGATCGTAGATACTTGCGTTGAAAGTTGTGTCTTGATTACGTGAACATCAAACTGACGTCACTGCCGAAGAGTGGTGGTACGTGAATTTTTTTGATTAAGTCGAACTTTGCTATTGATAGTCGTAGTTTACTAACTTTATTTGTAGTTTTGTTTTTTTGTGTTGACGTCATAAGTAGTTAAATTGAAAATGGTTGATGGAGATTGTGGCAAAGTGGACCTCATGTTGGCCGCACTGGTGACTCAACTGAACAATTTGGCCACCAAAATATCAGAGGTGGAAGTTCAGTGCACAAGCCAAGGGACGCACATACCTCCTAATGAGTGGAAAAACTCTACGGACAATGAGAGTAGACGTGTCGAGGATACTATATTACTCATTCTCCAAAAGGTCACTGAGCAAGATAGAGTGCTGGAAGAGATGAAGGAGGGCATTGAAGTGATAAATCAGATGGTTGGCTCTCACTCCACATCTATTCAGCTACTTGAGAACCTTGTGACTTATGAGTTGCCTCATCTCTACCCAACTAAGCAAGAGGGGTCACCTAGTGGTACTAAGGTCGACCCTAAAAATAGAACATGAATGAAAACATGGGCGTGCCACGATGTTAACTAAGGCACTGTTTGGGAGGCAACCCAAAACACTTTGAATTCTTTAGTCTGCTTTTCTAAATAATGGTGTGTTAGTGGTGCAGGTTTAAATGCTGGAAGTGTTTGGAAAATACAGATTAGTCAGTAAACTAGTCAATCGGCGAATCACTGAAGAGGTCGGCATACCTGATTTGACCCGCCATTTGACTCAACACAAGTCTAACTTGGAGTCTGTAAAACTCGATGAGTCTTGGAGCAACTTGGCGACTCGCCGACCTGTTTAGCGTTTACGATGAAAACCATCATTTAGACCCTCACTTTGACTGAAGGTCCAGTAAAACTTGGCGAGCCAAGTGACCACTCAGCGTGTCGCCGAGTGGATCGGTGAGTGAGACTAATGTCGCCGAATGGGCACGAAGTGGATGGTTTATAATGGCTAAGAGTCTTAGAATTTGAAATCCTTCACTTTCCATCGCTTTTAATCTCCACAAACTCACACCAAGGTAGTATTTTCAATATTTTTATATTCCATTAGTATTTTAGTTGTTGATTGGTTCTCGGAACTAGTATTTCTTTGCCGCCTAGCTTTTCAATCTCGTTTTAATCAGGATATAAGGTTGGTTTCCGAATCCCGAGTTTACATTCAAAATTTTTGTACTCACTTGCAATGATTGTACCGTGTTGTTGTGTTCTGGGCCTCTCTGATAGAATTAGAATGCTTAAATGCCAATTTTAATTTGAAAATCTTGCCCATATTATTTTGATCGAGAAATGCCCGTAATTTTTGTGCTTTTAAATGAATGAAATTGTATTGGGTTGTGGTTTCTTGTTGTTTAGATTTATTGGGTGAATTCTGAGTATCCCATGTTTGTGATAAATGACAAAAATTTCTCAATGATAGAGCGGGTAACACCACTCTTAAGAGAAAATATCGTCAAATGGCCAAATTTGGCAAAATCGAGAAAAATCTTAGTATCCCAGGGTGATGGGTAGTATGGGTCTTGTTAGAATTCCATTAGTGTATGCTTTGATTTTGTTTTCGGGGGTTGCGGGGTTAAATTTGAGAAGGTGGATTGAAACTGGGCACGTTGGGCCGTTCGGCGAGCTGGGTCGAGCTCGCCGAATTACGGCGTTTCGCCTAATGTTTTCATCTCACTTTTAATTTTGTGTTAAATTTGTGGTTTGAGCCTGTAACTTTCAGCGAGAAGCCTGAGGTCGCCGAAAGCACTTGGTGACTCGTCGAAAGCATTTGGTGACTCGCCGAAAGTACTCTTGATCGCTATTTATTTGCACCCCTAAAACCCTTGTTGCACTTAACTTTTGGCGGACAAACCTTTGGTTGCTGAAAGTAGTCAGTGATTCACCGAATTTCCATAATTTTTAAGACAATCCCTTCGGCGAGCCCGACTTAGCTCGCCAAAAAGGTTTGGCGGCTCGCCGAATGGATCCGAGAGTCTGTCTGCAATAGATTTTTTGCGCTTATCTTTGATTTTCTCCTAATTTGTTCCGATCTTTTGCAAATATGGTACTTACAAATCTAACCACGTAACCTTAGAAGAAAGCAAAGGGCATAACCATAAACGGGAAGGGGGTCAAATCCTCCAAAGAGAAAAGGAGAAAAACTCCCACCGGGAGATAAAGGCTAAAAGAAGAATCACATAGCTAAGAAATGAGTAGCTATTGAAACCGAGGTGGAATTTTTTGAACCAGAAGACGAGGAGCCTTTGACTCATCGAAGGACTAGTTGCCAGGCTAGATCTCAATCCTCACCCACCAGAGTTCCCGCATTTGCCACCCCTGTTGAAACAGATTTAGTGCCAGCTCAGGCAACTCTAATGGCCCTTGTACCCCCTATCATTCCTCCACCTAGACTGCTGAACATATTTCAAGGTGATAGGGTACGGACCATCCTAGAGGAGAAACTATTATCTATGGAGGTCCTAGAAGGAAAGTATCCTGATGTGATTGACACCCTCCGATACCGTGAGTTTGAGTAGTTCACAAGGCCCCGAGGCCTTTACATTCATTCTTGGGTTAGGGAATTTTACACAGCTTATAGGGAGTTGGTTCCCAAGAATAAGAAAAAGGAAAGCGAGTTTAGACCGGTAAAGTCGGTCATGGTCAGAGGCAAGGAAGTTGAGTGCCACAACGAGTATATTAACACTGTATTGAGGACAAGCAAAAGTTTAAGTTGGGGGTGTTGATGAGCCCACAAATTGGACTCATTTAGGACTATATTTTGATACAATTAGTGTCCTCAAATGCATATTTTGTCTCAATATCTGATGAAAACCCTTAAGTTTAAGGTATTTGGAGTTTGAGGGAAAGCATGGACACTACTTAGCAAAAAGGAACAAAGGTAGCTGAAAGAACGAAGAAATGAAGATCTGAGAATCACCGAATCCGTTCGGCGAGTCACCAGAAGGTCTTATCCTCGCCTTTTGTTCCATTGTACTGGGCCCTGAAGGAAAGGATCAAATCGGTGGTGAAAAGGGAGCAGTCGGTGTGTCGTCGAGCAGTTTCGCGACCCAATACTGTGTCGCCTAATGATCCAAAACATGACGATGTTGAAGGCTAACACAGGACGGTAATGAACTAGACAAAAGAGCGGATCGCCGAGTTGATCGGCGATTCCGACTAACTTCGCGGAGTGATCCTTCGCAGCACAAATTTTTGAAAACTATAAATACTCGTTAAGAATTATTATTCTAGTATCAAATTTTTAGCTTTGAACAGTAATTTTTTAGACTTTGCTTCTATTTTTGAGTTCTAAGTTTGGAAAAGCTTTTGAAGAACTTGAAGGTTCAAAGGGTTTCAATTCCAAGATTTTGGACTTGGGTCTTGTGGATTCTTCAGTCTTGACTTGTTTTGAGACTTAAATCTTCATACCAATTTGAATGCAATCTCATATTGGTATAAATTTCTATCTCTTATACATGTCTAGCTAAGACCCCAATTCTTGGGTTGTGATTTTGTGAATATGGGTTAAGTTAATTGTTGGGTCTTACTTGCTGATAGTTTAATCACTTTTTAAAATGTGATTTCGTTTAGTAGTTGTGTTGGAACTTAATGAAATTGTAGTTGCAAACATGATTTCACCTTTGTGTTTTCGGCTTTCTTGAGAGAGAGGTCGTAAAACTAAGACTACTAAATTGATGGCCAGTGGGATTGGGTTGACATGAGGTTCAACTCGAGAGAGTGAAGCCTAGTCCATCTCCCACACACTCAGCTCGAGAGAGTGAGTGGGCTAAGGTGGAGGCTGTTCTTTATGCGGCAACTCAGTGTTCGAGAGAAACCGAGTTGATTCAGGGTAAGTTGCTCGAGAGAGATTTACCCCCACTATGGTCTAGCCTAGTCACAAATATTCAACGAATTAACAATCAAAAGCATGTACCCAATGATCTAGTTTAACCAGTATTCGTATCAAATCCCAAGAATCTCATCTCCTTGATTAGTACTCTTTGCATTTTCGCTGATTTTTGCTTACCTGTTACAAACCCCCATTGTTAATTGACACTTTTGTGTCATCCCTTAGATTTAGTATGTTTGTATTCAATAATGTTTTTATCTATGACTAATTAGAACTTAATTTTATTTTTCTATTAATTTTCAATCCCACTCCCTTGGGACTCGGCCCCAACCCTTGGTTAGATTACTTTACTATTGGACGATCGTAGACACTTGCATTGGAAGTTGTGTCTTGATTACGCAAACATCAACCACATCTTGTGAGAGGTAGGCTACGAAGTATCTTAAGAAAACTTCACTTTCTTTGCTACTCTTATCATGCGTGAGGTACGATCCAACTTCTCATTTTAATTCCTCATTATGTGTTTCAGATCATGCCTCCTCGTAGAGATTATGCAAGGAATGCCAATGCCCGCAACACTAACGTAGTTCATGCAGTCCCAGACTATGAGGTTTCGAATGTAGCGTTTTGGAATGCTATCAAACTTTAGGCTAAGAGTGTGGTCAATTAGAACAATCAGCAGTCCTCAGTTCCTTCTAACACTAATATTTGGTCAGCAACAACCATGGTCTAAGATTTTGTTAGGATGAATACACCTGAGTTTCTAGGGTCGCAGATTCGTGAGGACCCTAGAAATCTATTGTTGAGGTCAAGATAATCATTGGACGGATGCAAGTGACTGGAAATGATAGGGTAGAGTTGGAATCCTACCAGCATAAGGATGTGGCTCACATATGGTTCAAACAGTGGAAGGAAAATAAGGGTGAGAATGCAGCTCTTGTGACTAAAGAGTGTTTTATTGGAGCTTTCCTGGATAGGTTCTTCCCGAGAGAGTTGAGGGAAACTAAAGCTCAGGAGTTTATGAATTTGAGACAAGTTACAATGTCAGTCCAAGAGTACGAACTTAAGTTTACCCAACTCTCCAGGTATGCTCCACACATGGTTGCCGACTCAAGGGCATAAATGAGTAAGTTTCTATCTGGGGTATCCGACTTGGTGAAAATAGAGTGCAGAAACTCTATGTTGTGAGAGGAGATGAATATCTCTACGCTTATGACTCATGATCAGCAGGTTGAAGGAGACAAGCTTAGGGAACAATCTATGGACAATAAGAAGGCTAGAATAGGAAACAAGTAATACTCTCAGCAGAAAATGGGTGGTGGAAATCGCTCATAGTTTCAGCAGAAATCTTCAGCCCCAACACCTTCATCAACTAGTGTTCCATCCCCTAGGTTCCGACAGGATCAGAAAGTTAGGGCATCAGTCTCTAAGTCTTAAGGGAGTACTTCAAGTAACAGGACCTACCCAACTTGTCCAAAGTGTGGTAAGATCCATCCGGGCGAGTGTCTTGCAGGAAATGAAGGATGTTATGAGTGTGTTCAGTCTTGTCATAGGTTGAGAGATTGCCCTTCATCTAAAAAAGGACAAAGAGGTAACAATAATAGGGCTCAGTCCACAGCTCCAACAACACCAGCATGTTTCCCAACTCAGCAGGTTACTTCATCTAGTATAGGTGGCAGTTTGTGCCTAAACAAGTTGTATGCTCTCCAGGCTTGCCAGGATGAGGAAGATTCTCCATATGTAGTCACTGGTACGTCATGAGTCTTTCATTTAGATGTTTATGCTTTGTTAGATCCAGGGGATACTCTTTTGTTTGTAACTCCCTATATAGCAATAAACTTCGGTGTCAGTCTAGAAACTCTCTCTCAGAACCCTTCTCAGTCTCTACTCGAGTTGGTGACCCAGTTATAGCTAGAAGGGTATATAGAAATTTCCCTGTCATAGTCTCTTAGAAAGTCATCTCAGCAGATCTTGTAGAGTTAGAAATGGTAAATTTTGATATCATTTTAGGGATGGATTGGTTAAATTCCTGCTATGCCTCAGTCGATTGTAGAATTAGGATCGTTCATTTTCAGTTTCCAAACGAGGGAGTCTTAGAATGGAAGGGTAGTAGCTTAGTGCCTATGGGTCGATTTATCTCTTACCTTAAGGCTAGAAAAATGATATCTAAAGGTTACATCTATCATCTTGTTCAGGTTAAGGATTCAAACTCCAAAACCCCAACTCTTTAGTCAGTCTCAATAGTAAATGAGTTTCCAAAAGTATTTCCAGAAGATCTTCCCAGAGTTCCTCCTGAAAGGGAAATCGACTTCGTAATTGATCTTCTTCTAGATACCAAGCCTATTTCAATTCCTCCTTACAAAATGGCTCCAGCTGAGCTCAAGAAATTGATAGAACAGTTGAAAGACCTTCAAGATGAGGGCTTCATCTGACCTAGTGTCTCTCCATGGGGTGCTCCAGTGTTATTCATGAAAAAGAAATATGATTATATCAGGATGTGCATTGACTATCAGAAGTTGAACAAAGTCACAATCAAGAACAAGTACCCTATCCCAAGATTAATGACTTGTTCGACTAACTTCGAGGTGCTAGTCATTTTTCAAAGAATGACCTCAGATCCGGTTATTATAAGTTCAGAGTCAGAGATAGTGACATCCCAAAAACATCCTTCAGAACTTGGTATGGTCATCATGAATTTATATTTATGTCATTTGGACTAACCAATGCTCTTGTAACTTTCATGGATTTAATGAACAGGGTGTTCAAGGAGTATTTGGACTTGTTCGTTATCATCTTTATTTATGATATCCTCATTTACTGTAGGAATGAGAAAGAATATGCGACTCATTTGAGAGTTGTTCTGCAGACTCTCAAAGATCGCCAGTTGTTCGATAAGTTTAGTAAATGTGAGTTCTAGTTACAATCAGTTGCTTTTCTTGGTCATATCGTATCTGGCGAAGGGATTTGAGTGGATTCTTAGAAAATAGAGGTAGTGAAGCAATGGCCCAGACCCACCTCTCCAACAGATATTAGAAGATTCATGGATTTGGCTAGTTACTATAGGAGATTTGTTGAAGGATTTTCATTCATAGCTTCCCCAATGACTAAGTTGACTCAAAAAAAGGTTAAGTTTCAGTGGTCAGATGAGTGTGAGAAGAGCTTCTTTGAACTAAAAACTCGGTTGTCTACATCTCTAGTTTAGACTCTATTAGAGGGTTCAAACGGTTATGTTATCTATTGTGAAGCATCCAGAGTCGACCTAGGTTGTGTGTTGATGCAGCGAGGTAAGGTTATATCTTATGCTTCGAGAGAGTTTAAGGTACATGAGAAGAACTACCCAACTTAAGACCTCAAGTTTGCAGCCATAGTAGTTGGCCTAAAGATTTGGAGATATTACTTGTATGGTGTTAAGGTAGAGGTGTTCACAGATCATAAGAGCCTTCAGTATGTATTCACATTGAAAGAGTAGAATCTTCACCAGAGGAGATGGCTTTAATTCCTCAAGGACTATGACATGAATGTGCTTTACCATCCTGGTAAGGCCAATTTAGTAGCTGATGCTCTTAGCATACCATCCATGGGTAGTGTATCACACGTTGAGGATTAAAAGAAAGAATTAGCAAAAGATGTTCATCGGCTTGCTCACTTGGGAGTTGGTCTTACGAACATGTCAGATGGTGGTGTGACAATTCAGAATAGATCCAATTCTTCATTGGTAGATGAATTTAAGGAAAAACAAGATAGTGATCATGTATTACTTTAGTTAAAAGGTGTAGTTCATCAGCAGAAAGTTGAGGTTTTCTCCCAAGGAGAGATGGTGTGCTTTGTTACCAGAGTCGCTTATGTGTTCCTAAGGTGGGTGAGTTGAGGCAGCAGATCCTTACTGAAGCCCATAAATCTAGGTATTCTATTGATCCAGGTGCCACTAAGATGTACCGTGATCTATGGGAAGACTTTTAGTCGAATGACATGAAGAGGGATATAGCAAATTTTGTGGCTACGTGCCCCAATTGTCAACTAGTTAAGGTGAAACATCAGAAACTAGGAGGTATGACTCAAAAGATTAACATTCCTACATGGAAGTGGGAAGTGATAAATATGGATTTCATTACAATCTTACCGCGTACGCGCAAACAACATGACTCCATTTGGGTGATAGTACACAGAGTTACTAAGTTCGTCACTTTATGGCTGTCAAGACTACAGATTCATCAGAGGATTACGCTAAACTCTACATAAATGAGATAGTCAGGTTACATGGGGTTCCTTTGTCTATCATCTCAGATAGAGCTCCTAAGTTTACCTCTATTTTTTGGAAATTGTTTCAGAAAGGTCTTGGTACTCAGGTAAATATTAGCAAAACATTTCACCCACAGACCGATGGTCAGGCAGAGCGTACCATTCAGACTTTAGTGGACATGTTTAGAGCTTTCATGATTGATTTGAAGGGAAGTGAGGATGCTCATCTACCTCTCATAAAGTTTGCCTACAATAATAGCTACTATCCAATATTCATATTGTAACACTCCGGAAATTAGTAGGCTAAACTAGATCTTAACGTGAGGGTTAGAGTCTTGGATGTAACTCCCCGTACTTAAAAAAGAGAGTTTCGTGTTAGAACTCCAAGGTACGTCCACCTAAGGAACAACCATAAGTCCTTGAGGAGGACCATGGAAACTGCCCAAAGGCAGTGGATTACCGTAGGACCCACGCCCGTGGGTGAGGGACCGTAGGCCAAGGCCCTGAAACCATGTCTCTGAACCCAACCCATACTTTATCAGCACGGGCTGTGGGTCCAACCACGGTCCGTTAGTGAGGGTCGTAGGTGGTGACCTTGGGACTATTTTGAGGAGTTAGTTTAGGGGCACTTTGGGGTTTTCCGATTTTAATTAATATTAAGTGGTGTCATTTTAGCCTAAATTAGGAAACCTATATAAGTATTTTAGACCACTAAATTTAGTCATTCACCTCATTATTTCTAAACACAAAACTATTCCCAAAACTTCATCCTCTCCAAGTATTCTCTGGCTAGAACTTCAAGGAAGAAGAAGAAGGAAGTTGAAGCTAGGGTTCAAGGAGAAAGGTTTTCTACTCAAATTCATTGGATTTTATTTCTAAGGTATGGTATTTCTTCATCCATGGAGCCCCTTCAAAATACCAATTTCAAAGATAGAAATCCCCCAAAAGCTAGGGTTTGATTCCAAATTCATGGGTTCCTTTCAAAAACGATTCTAATGTTTGAATTACTTTTAATTATGATTTAATTGATGATTTATTATGGTTTTTCTTTTGAAATACCCTAAAACCTATGAAATCCCCGTATTCCCAAATTATGATCTTGTGATGTGGGTGTATTGATGAAAGAAGGATATTATGAGATTATGCTTGTAGTAATTGGGTTACTTGAATTATGTTAAAATCCATGTGTCATGTAGTGAATTCTTGATGTGTTGATTTGATATGAGCTTTGATCCATGAAAGGGAAAATTATGATATTATGCATGTTTATGAGGTCTTTGTAAATGCTTTAAGAACACTTTCAGAATGATGTGAATATGATTATGATCTAGTTTTTGTGTTGTTGAAAGGTTATTCTCATATACACACTTATGCATGAATATGATATGATGTGAAAGTTTTTTTCACAATATGATAGCTCTAAGGTTAAAAGGCTCACTACTGGAAATATAGCTTATCACAACAGTTCTGTTTCTGTTGCTGTAGATAGGAATACCGTTGCCATACACATATTGCAACGGTTATAGCACCCCTCCCAATAGATCTTGTTGCAACAGATCTATGGCTACGGTTTTTTGTGATAGTGCCACAGCTATCGCTATAGAAGTTCGTATTGCGACAGTACTTATTTTAATGTATTGCAACATTTTTTTATGCCTTTTTGGGACGCTTTACCAATCGTCCCTATAAAGTCTTTGCAACATTTATTCTCTTATTGCAACGGTTGTTACTTTAAGCTATGGCAATAGTTTGGAACCCCCTATAGGGACGTTTTGTGAACTTTGCCTAAAGAGTCTTTGCAACGGTTCTAAAACTCTATTGGGACGTTTTGTCAACCGTTTCTATAGTGTCTAAGCAACACTCATTTTATCCTTGCAACGGTTCTTTCTTTGAGGTATTGCAATGAATCTAAAATTTTTAGGGACGCTTGTGAACCGTTCTTATAGTGTCATAGGCAACACTTTTTTATATTTATTGCAACAGTTTTCTCTAGTCTATTGCAATGGTTTTATATGACTATTGTGATAGATTTCTTCAATATATATATATATATATATATCAAACACGAGAAATAACTATTCATAATCAAATACAATCCAAGATCCCAGGACAAGTTATAATATTCATTAAAGCAATATATACAAAAAAATCTTGAACATTCAAGAGGTTAGACACAAGTTTTGTCAAAAGACAAAAGATTACTAAAACACATGCTAATTGTCAAATATATCAACTTAAGCCTCACTCCTATGTGCCTTTATTGTTTTGATCCCTTTGTTAACCTTCACTACTACCTACAAATTTAAATGAATTAGCAAGATACCTTCTACATGAAATTAAAACTATCTTCTCAAGACAAACTTGAAAATAAATGTCACTAACTTCCACCTATACTATAGTAAAATAAGATAACGCATAGGTGAGGAAGTAGCAAGCATTCTCCGAAGGAAGTTATAATTAATTATAACTTATGCTTGCTATTTATGTATCTACAATTTATAAAGATAAACCACAAAGAAGCAAGATGAATGGAAGGTTGAGTACCCATATATTCATAATTGTCCCTCAAAGAATAGACAAGCAAATTTAAAAACTCTGTGAAATGAAGACTACTGGTACAGTGTGTCAAATTTCTGTGGGAGGCCACCTATAGAGCACCAAGAACTGAAACCAACAAATGGATTGGATGAAACTAAATTGCCTCCAAGATAGCACAAACATATTTTCACATTCTTCACATTGCAGTTGCCTATTGATTATTGTTAAAAGTTAATGGATATTTCACAACTCATCCCATATGAATTTGTGTCAATACGTTAATAAAGAAAACTATAATTATCAAAAACAAGAAAGCAAAAATAAATGCCATATACTGCCAAAGAAATAAGCCACTCAAACCCAAATCAAGGAATCTATAAGAAGAGTAAGAACAAGACGAAGGAGGAAGGAGAAGATGAAGGAGTAACAAATAAGTGACACTAACCTCGATTATTTCTACTTGTAGATGGCCAAGAGATTAGTTGATTAGCTCGGGGTTCGAAATTATATTCTCCAGGTGAATGAACACACAATGTTGCTAGTACGTCAGCATTAATTAATCCCGCACGTTGAAGTTGTGCAATTATATTTGCAGTAACATCTTGTTGAATGGTTCTCTTTTGCTCCTCCATTTGTTCCTCCATTTTCTGTATCCTTTCTTCCATTTGTTATACTGCATCATTTGTGGCAGTTGAAACTGGTTAAGAATTGCCTGCTTTCCTTTTCAAAGAACTCTTTGTAACTCCCCGTCCATATAATCTAAGACGTCCTGGATGTTCAGGACCCATTACAGAAGAAAATGCATGAACAGACTCACTACCATCTACACTTTGTTGTTTTTCAATTTCCTCCATTTCAGCCTACAAAGCAAATTCAGTAAAAAAAATTCAAATAAACATAAATTACGATCAAATAAATGATGTAAAAGAGAGTGCAATAGATACTATTCGTACAATTTTACTAATGGTGTCGTCATTTGAGTCCTTGTATAAACGTTCGAGGTGTCTTGTTCTTGTAACCACAAATAGCTCCTTAAGTGATACAACAGTTTCCTTTTTTTCTCCTTCTCGCATGAAAAAATGATATTAAAAATCTATTTATAATAACAAGTTAAGATTTGATAAAGGAGCAGAAAACACACCAAATCATAGTGGTCTAAAGCAAAACTTATTTTTCCAGCAGTATGTGGATTCTTCAACTTTTTCCGATTCTTAGTATTGGTTTCAGACATTTTCTACAAATAAATAAATCAATAACACAGCAAAAGATAGAAAAAATCACAGTAGAAAGAGAGAGAGAAAAATAAACTCCAACAATCATATCACAATAGAGAAAATAAATTGAAATTCCAAAATTCAATTTACCTTATGTTTATCGGAATCCCAATATTTGAGTAGTTCCTTAAGTTGACATTCTGGAACATAAGGAGGTCGTTTTTCCATTAGAACTTCATGACTAGTACAAGGTTTGTAACATAATTTCTTCAAATCAAATTTATGTCTTCTCCAAGCAGATCCAATTACTTCTAACGCCCATTCTTTCGCATCATCAGTGATATCATATTTCTCCTACAATTTGGTTTCATTGGTTAAGTATGTGAAATAACTTTAGTGATATAATTCACATTAGTAGCTTCAAACCTATGTATATGTCCATAAATCATATTTTGTGTCCATATACCTCCAATCTAATATGTCTAGAGGGCAAAGAGTCGCATTCCTTGCCAATGTGCCAAGGAAGCTACTTAACTCTACAACAACATCTTTGGTTGGACCAACAGGCTGATTGTTGTTGTTCAGTAGGATCAGCTTACGATCATTTCTCCCATGTACACTTTGCATTTGTGTTGTACCTCTAGTATTTTTTTGAGTGGACAAGTCTGAAGCTATAGATAATACAAGTAATTAGAAGTCATAAATGAGTTTAATAAGTTTCTAAGCTATATGTACCTTGTTCTTCAGATTGTTCATTTATTGGAAGAGTACTTGTAGAATCCATTTGCACCTACTCCTCTATAATGGGTTGCTCCTCTATAGTTGGTTGCTCCTCTACACATTGTTCATTTGTTTCAGCTTGTGGTGTAACTCGTTGTTGTTTTGCAATTGGCTGTTCTTTCTCAATTAACTTTAGCAAGTGCTTTTTCTCTGACCGCACAGCCTGAACAGTTTCTTGTGTTGTCAAAAATGATCATCTTTGTTGTACCAAGGATGATAATGTTCCAAGTTTAGCATATGTCCATTTTTTGGTAACTTTGTTTCTTCTTGAAGGTCCTTCTTGATTCATGACTATCAAAATCTCTGTAAATATAAGATTGCACAAGTTAAAAATATTGAAGAAAAAATAAATCACTGAATCTGAACACAATCTTTTAAAATTCTCATAGCTCCTTTGATATTTCTTTTACGGCAGATTGACTGGAGCTTTGGCAGACGTGGGGTAGACGCACAAATACAGACATATATATAATGGGACATCACACGGTGTACCATGGGGCACATAAATATCATTAATGATGTAGATGTTTTTCACGCCAATAAAGAAACTAGTTTTCAAAAATTAACACCTGAATAATTCACCCTCTCATTACTGTTTTCGAAATCTAAATAAGATCTCTTAGAAGCTCCCAAATACGCCTAACTTATTCCCCAGAATAAACTTCAGGCCCAATTTTATGCTAAGTCCATCACTTCAGAAATTAAGATCTTCCTTGCCACAGATTCACACGCACAAATGAGGCTTCTACTCTGAGGCAACATACAATCAAGTAAAGAATGAGGCTACAAAAGTCTTTTAAGATGTTTAAAATTATGATTTAGTACTTTTATGATGTGCAAAATTCACCATTTCACGCACAATGTAAACAACAAATTTAATCTCCAGAATGAAATGAATTGGTTATTCTAATGAATATGAGATAGGCACATTTTTCGTTGTAGTTGTGGAAAGTTGATAAGGCCATCAACACAATTTGTCAAGAGCTGGAGTTTATAGAATTGTTACAAGGTTTTCCAATTCTAAATTTCTCAAACTACTTTCAAGAGATACTGTATAAAGTGAAGATTCCATGTAGACAATAATAAGTTGCTTCTTCACCAATAGTAATAGCATGAAAAGATTAAAAATCAAGATATGCAAGATGAACCAAAAAGACAGACAAGCAGCAATGTAGACTCATCAAGTTTACTGAGATGTATAAAGTCAAAAGATTT
Source organism: Solanum acaule (assembly GCA_036250505.1). Classification (NCBI taxonomy): domain Eukaryota; kingdom Viridiplantae; phylum Streptophyta; class Magnoliopsida; order Solanales; family Solanaceae; genus Solanum; species Solanum acaule. The sequence goes on along the minus strand of JAJOOR010013331.1, from coordinate 34,911 downwards.
CATACAGAACATTCATTGGAAATAACAGAACTTGTGGAGTAATAGTTTACCTACACAGAAAGAAAGAGATTTACTTCTAACAACAATTTTTAAAATACCTGCCTACAATGTACCTGCAATAGTAACAAGCATCAACATACACCAATAAGTCAATTAAGAGATAAAGCTAGGAGGCCACAAAAGTAAGCCAATTATAAAGGTTGGAACTTCTCAACACAAAGTACAACAATAACCCACAACATATCAAGAAACTATACAGTTCATTGAAAAATAATTGATAAAAAGAAAAAACAAATTAAAGATATAGCATATCTCACATGTAATTCTACCGCCTATTCACATGTTAAGATATAATTCAAAGACACGAAAATAAGAATAACCATAAGATAGAGTTTCAGACAAAAACATAGCAAATCTCACATGTAAATCTACCACTTTTTCACATGTAATGAGATAATTGAAAGACATTGAACATAAGGATAACCATTACATAGAGTTTCAGACGAAAGTTTTGATGTTTGATTGATTATAGTTTCTCATCTTATTATCTAATTTATTGAGCATCCTCAAGTGTCAATATGTTATTCTGTCTTCTTGACATACCAATACATATTGTATATGTAGTGATGTACTGATTTCCAATGGTTTGGAATACTTTGTTTTCATGAATCCAAGTTCAAGTATACAAGTTAGCAAACTTTTGTAGTAGGCTCTTGTTGCATACCAAGCAAAGTATCAATGATCTGTATATTTTCACCTGGAGATGATAGGTGTCTAGTATTATCAGTTGTACTTATAGATATAGTTAGACTCTTAAAGATTCCATTAGATGCTTCATAGACATTGTAAATTTGCCGCCTACGATTATAGTTTCATCCATCCATCATGTCACATCCTAACTTAGGTGAGGAAGACTATGCTCTATATGAACAGATGAACTATATATATACATATACTAAACCATATGACCCAAATCTATAAGAAAAACATATGAAAGATACAATTAGCTAGTTTAATACATAATTGTAGATACACAAAGGGCCATTAAGCCTGAATCATAGGTATAACATAACTTACTGATATCTAAATACTGAGAGACATATATGACTTCAATGCCCACATTAGTCTATATGACTTAAATGCCCACAGTGGTCTATGAAGACATTACTAGAAACTAATAACAGAATATTTATCAAGATAGGTCCATAACCTATATATACTAAACATATACATCAAAGAGTATCTAGACTCAACTTGCCTCTAGATTGAAATAGGTCCATAACTTAAGTGTTTACGTAGATACCTAGCGAGGTGGTCAGCTGACTAACCTATATGCCCTCAACCTACATTATTAAATGTAACACTTGTAGTAAAATGAAGCTTAAAAAAACCTTATAAACTGAAATTTCCAGTATTGAAACAATTTGAAGATCTAGTCTCTCAAAAATATAAGAACAACATAGTTTACTCAATAACCTTCACCAAACATGAGATGTAAACTTGAAAACACAAATAGATTAAACTAAATAGGTAAAATAGAATTAAAAAAACATCTATTTCATAGAAATTTACTTATTTATTACAAAAACCGTTCAATGGAATTTCCAATTTTAAAGAGCAAAAACCTTTTCAACAACTTTTTAGAGGAAGTTATGAAAATCATACCTTTTTGTGAAGATGTTGGAGATGAATGACTTGTCCGAGATGAACCCACAAATCACTTGTTGAAGTTGTCGGAGATGACCCACTTGTTGGAGACGACCCACTCGTCGTGGTGGTGATAGTCGTTCTTTTGCTAGAGATGACCTAAGATGTGTGTTAAAGATTTGATGCAACCCAAAAGTTCTAGAAAATTCCTTTTAAAATTATTAGAATTTAGAATAACTTTTAAAATATAATAAAAAAATCGCGGGATTATAAAATCAGTGGAGGGAAAATATATTTAGGCCAAAACCGTATCGATAGCACTTTTTTTAATAAGAACCATTCCTATAGAATTTCCTATTGCAACGATTTTTGTAATCGTTGGAAAAAGTACCTTTGTAGCTACGATTATGCACTAATGCAACGATTTATTTTAACAAGTGTTGTAGTAGGTCCAAGGATCTGCAGCAACGGTTATAACTGTTGCAACTTCCTAGTTATAGTAACAGTTACTAAACCGTTGCAAAATCATTGTTGTCGTAGGACATATTTCTAGTAGTGGCTTTCTCACCTATTGAATCTATATGTAGACATGTATGGTAAAAGGTTATTCTCACGCATGATCTAATAGCTATCGTATGAATTATGTTGGATTGAGTGTCAAGGCATTCTTCCATCAATATGAACTTAAGTCAAGACTTAATATGTAATCCATGAGAATTAATGCTTAGCACCGAGTGGATATTGTATATGAGATGGAAGCTTCTATATTAGTTGAGTCCGGCTTCCAATAGGATCCTTTTACACTAGTTGAGTCCGGGTTCCCAAAGTATGTCTCATGAGATGGAGACCTTCTACCTTAGTTGAGTCTGGGTTTTTAGTAGCAATCTCCTTATCTGATAAACGGCGTGCCCCTAAAGATATTTAGCTAGTGAATTCACCTAAGCTAAGAGTATGGTTCTACCTTAGGCAAGTAGAACAACCCTTTTTGGTGTGGGTAACACCGGATTTCATGTTAGGCTCACATGGTCTATGTCGGTTAAGGCATATTCCCCACAATAATAAGAACAATAATATGAACTATGAAAAATGATTACTCAAGAATCTTTACTTAGCATGGGTGAGATTTATAGGGTCTTATTCATGTATTGCAGAAGTATGCTTTAAGAGTATTTATGAAGTGTTTCTCTTATGATATGATGATCAATGTATTGACTATGCTTATGAATTATGCTTTTCCACTATCTTCATAATGATGTTGTAACTTAGTAAGTTGCATGCATTCAAATTAAATGTCCCTTTTTGCATGTTTTCAATGTTTTTACGCATTGCTATCATACATAGTGCATTTTTGTACTAACACCTACTTTTCCTGCATTTTCCCCAAGTGTAGGGTCTGGTTCTCAAGGTGATCATCGTTGTGGCTAAAGCTTGGATTTGCTTATTCTCCTTGCTTGTTGGTGAGTCCTCATGATTCGAGGATGGATGTTATCTCATTGTAGTTCATTCCTTGTATTTCCTTTTCGAACTATGTTGTATGGGTTGTGTCCCTTTCTTAATTCAAATATTATAATAGATGGCTATATTGAGACAAGTCTAGACTTTCGATTTTGCTTATGAAATTTTTAACACTTAAAATGTGTTTGACTTTTTATTGTTCTATTCTTATGTTATGATATGCTAAGTGGCTTACATAAAGCCTTTCGGGGTTCTATGTGCCTCGTTACATCTAGGGGGTACCCCTGGTTCGTGAAAAACTTGGTAATCACAGCGGGAGGTTTAGAATGATTCTAGGACGATGTATCATATGCCACATCTATTAGAGTCTTGTTCATGAGTGTGAAGCGTGCCACACTTATGAAAGAGAGGCTACAAGATGTTTAAGAAATTTCACTTCTTTGTTGGATTGAGGTGGGTGATGTAGATCTCTCGTTTGTTGGATTGAGGTGGGTGAGGTTGCTTTGATAGGTCCCGAGTTAGTTTACGAAGCCATTGAGAAAGTTTGGATTATTAGAGAGAGGTTGAGAACGGCTCAAAGTAGACAAAAGTCCTATGCCGATGTGAGAAGAAGGGGTTTAGAATTTGAAGTTAATGAATGGGTCTATTTGAAATTCTAACCCATTAATGGTGTGATAAGATTTGGCAAGAAAGGAAAACATAGTCCTCGGTATGTAGGACCATACCAAATTTTGAAACGTATTGGGAAGGTTGCCTATGAGTTGGATTTGCCAAATGAGTTAGCCTCGGTTCATTCGGTATTTTACGTTTCTATGCTTTTGAAGTGTATTAGAGATCCGACATCAATTATTCCCCTAGAAGGGTTGGGAGTTGACGAAATTCTTTCATATGAGGAGGTTCCGGTTGAGATCCTAGACTGGCAAGTCAAGAGATTGAGAAACAAGGAAATAACTTTCGTGAAGGTTTTGTGGAGAAATCACTTAGTTGAGGATACTACTTGAGAGGCCGAGGCCGATATGAAGTCCTGATATCCTCATATTTTTCCTTGTATTCGTATTCAAGCTTGAGGTAAGTAGTTCCTCTTGAGTTTTCTTGTTTTGGGAGTCATGTGTGTTATATGTGTTTTTCTATGATTTCCTTATGTTATGCATGTTCTTGAGAAATTCATGTTTAGTGAGAAAGTGAGTTTTTATGATTGATTTTCCTTATGTTGTTGTGCATTGAGTAAGAGTTGCCTATATGCTTCATGATATGAAATGTTGAACATGCTTAGTTGTGATTTTTAGAGAAAAGGCCCAACATAGTCCCTCATCTTTGGGTTAAGACTCAAAGTCATCCTTGAGTTTTCACATGGAGCATTAATAGTCCCTCATATTTGCAATATTGGTGCACTTTTGGTCCTCCTTCAAAATTTTGCCTATTTTATAACATTGATGTTATTCATAATTTAGGTATGGAATTTTTAATCGTCATGTTATATATTTAGTAAAAATAATAACTTCATGTGAGAGATTGTGAGAAGAAAAACACCTTATTTTGTTTAGTAGAAATCGTATTGCAGGTAAAGTCGAGAGGTTCATCATGACGATTTCACATACAATAGTACAAATTTTTCTTTTCTTGCAATATCATATGTTAAAATGTTCTTAGTTTAGCTACAATAATATATATACTAAACAGCAAGGTGTTCTTCTTCTTACCTTCCCTCACATAGAGTTATTATTTCTACTAAATATATAAAAAGACGATGGGACATTCCTTACATAAAATTATGAAAAAAATTAATGTTAAAAAATACGCAAAAGTTTAGGGGAAGACCAAAAGTGCACCAATATTGCAAACATGAGGGACTATTAGTGCTCTATGTGAAAGCTCAAGGATGCCTTTGAATCCTAACCCAAAGATGGGGGACTATTTTGGGCCTTCTCTCTGCTTTTTGGAAGTATATTGCATAAATGCTCTTTGAGATTTTGTTGATCATGCATTTAGTTTTGAGAAGGTAGTTGCTCCCATGAATATGAGATATGTTGAGTTTTCATGCATGATGGGTTGTTAGATGTAGTTCCTACTTCCTTATGATGCATTGTTTATGTTTGGGATGGAATTGATGTTTCCACCTTTGAATTGTGCATTATTTTTATGTTGAATGCATGATGGGTTGCTAGTCTTGAGTCTTTATTTCTGTAAGGTGTCTAGATCGTCATTCGAGGAAGAATATTCCTAAGAGGGAGATATTGTAACACTTCGGAAATTAGTAGGCTAAATGAGAGCTTAATGTGAGGGTTAGAATCTTGGATGTAACTCCCCGTACTTCAAAAAAATAAAGGGTTTCGTGTTAGAACGTCGAGGTACGACCCCCCTAGGAACAACCATGGGTCCTTGAGAAGGACCCTGTAAACTACCCAAAGGCAGTGGACCACTGCAGGACCCACGCCTCATGGGTCAGTCCACGCCACTGGGTGAGGGGACGTTCTTCAAGGCCCTAAAACCAAGTCTCTGAACCCAAACCACGCTTCACCAGCACGGGCTGTGGGTCCAACCATGGTCCGTCAGTGAGTGTGGATGGTGACCTAGGAACTGTTTTGAAGAGTTAGTTTAGGGGCACTTTGGGTTTTTCTAATTTTAATTAATATTAAGTGGTGTCATTTTAGCCTAAATTAGACCACCTATATAATTATTTGTGACCACTAAATTAATTCATTCACCTCATTATTTCTAAAACCCAAAACTATTTCAAAAACTTCAGCCTCTCCAAATATTCTCTTTCTAGAACTTCAACGAAGAAGAAGAAGGAAGTTGGAGCTAGGGTTCATGGACCAGGGTTTTCTACTCAAATTCATTGGGTTTCATTGCTAAGGTATGGTAGCTCTTCATCCATGGGTAGAATTCATCCATGGAGCACCTTCAAAATCCAAATTTCAAAGATAGAAATCCCCCAAAAGCTAGGGTTTAATTCCAAAGTCATGAGTTCCTTTTAAAAACGATTCTAATGTTTGAATTACTTTATATTATGATTGAATTGATGATTTATTATACTTTTAATGTTGAGATCCCCAAGAAACCATTAAATGCCCATATTCCTAAATTATGATTTTCTGATGTGGGTATGTTGATGAAAGAAGGATATTATGAGATGGTGATTATAGTAATTGGGTTACATGAATTATATTAATATCCAAGTCTATTGTAGTGAATTCTAGATGTGTTGATTTGATATGAGCTTTGATCCTTGAAAGGGCAAATTATGATATTATGCATGTTTAGGAGGTCTTTGTAAATGCTTTAAGAACACTTTGAGAGTGAAGTGAATATTATTATGATCTCGTTGTTGGGTTGTTGAAAGTTTATTCTCATAGACATATTTATGCATGAATAGGATATACTGTGAAAGGTTGTCTGACAATATTATGGTTCGAAGGTTGAAAGGCTTTCTCACCTATTTAATCTATATGTAGACAAGGACTGTGAAAGGTTATTCTCACGCATGATCTAAGAGCTATCCTATGAATTATGTTTGATTGAGTGTCAAGACATTCTTCCATTAATATGAACTTAAGTCAAGACTTAATATGTAATCCATGAGAATTAATGCTTAGCACCGAGTGGATATTGTATATGAGATGGAAGATTGTACACTAGTTCAGTACGGCTTCCAATGGGATCCTTTTACACTAGTTGAGTCCGGGTTCCCAAAGTATGTCTCATGAGATGGACACCTTCTACTTTAGTTTAGTCCGGGTTACTAGTAGCAATTTCCTTATCCCATAAACTATGTGCCCCTATAGGTATTTTTCTATTGGATCCGCCTAAGCTAAAAGTATGGTTCTACCTTAGGCAAGTAGGACAACACTTTTCGGTGTGGGTAACACCGGATTCCAAGTTTAGCTCACATGGTCTATGTTGATTAAGCTTATTCCACAATAACAAGAACAAGAATATGAACTATGATCTATGGTTACTCAAGAGCTTTACTTTGCATGGGTGAGATTTATGGGGTCTTATTTATGAATTGCAAAGTATGCTTTGAGGGTATTTATGAAGTGTTTCTCTTATGATACGATGATCAATATATTGAATATGCTTATGACTTATGCTTTTCCACTATCTTCGTAATGATGTTTAAACTTAGTAAGTTGCATGCATTCAAATGAAATTTCCCTTTTTGCATGTTTTCAATGTTTTTATGCATGGCTATCATACTTAGTGCATATTTGTACTAACGCCTACCTTTCCTACGTTTTCCCCAAGTGTAGGGTTCGGTTCTCAAGGTGATCATCGATGTGGCTAATACTTGGATTTACTTATTCTCCTAGCTTGTTGGTGCGTCCTCATGATTCGACGATGGATTTTATCTTATTGTAGTTCATTCCTTGTATTTCCTTTTCATACTATGTTGTATGGGATGTGTCCCTTTTTTACTTCGAATATTGTAATGGATGGCTATGTTGAGACAAGTCTTGACTTCCGTTTTTGTTTGTGAAAATTTTTAGACTTAAAATGTGTCTTACTCTTTATTATTCTTTTCTTATATTATGATATGCTAAGTTGCTTACCTGGAGCCTTTTGGGATTCTATGTGCCTTTTTACATCTAGGGGGTACCCCTGGGTCATCATAGAAATGGCCCCTTATGTGGCATTGTATGGGCGTAGGTGTAGATCTCCAGTTGGTGGTTTGAAGTTGGTGAAGCAGCAATGATAGGGCCAAATTCGGTTCGTGATGCTATGGAAAAAGTTCAGCTCATTAGAGATAGACCTAAGATAGCTCAGAGTCATCAAAAGTCCTATGCAGATGTAAGAACGAGGGACTTAGAGTTTCAAATCAATGATTGGGTTTTACGGAATGTATCACCTATGAAGGGGGTGGTGGGATTTGGAAAGAAAGAGAAGCTCAGTCCTAGATGTGAAGGCCATTACAGGATCCTGAAAAGGGTTGTAAATGTGGCTTATGAATTAGAGCTGCCGGCAGAACTAGCATCAGTCTATTCGGTCTTCCATATTTTCTTGTTGAAGAAGTGTGTGGGTGATCTGACATCTATTGTACCATTAGAAAGTGTGGCTATGAAGGATAGTCTCACTAATGAAGATGATCTAGTTGAAATTCTTGATCGTCACGTTCGAAGGCTGAGAAAGAAAGAAGTAGCTTCAGTGAAGTTTTTGTGAAGGAGTCAGCCCATAGAGGGAGCTACTTGGGAAGCAGAAGCAACCATGAAGGCCAAGTATCCTCATCTCTTTCCTTCCGTTTCCATTTTAGTTTCAGGTAATAGTTCCTCTCCAGTGTCTCAGTTTACTCTTGCACAAATCATTCTTAGCATCTTGTTCCTTTAGTTGTTCTTGCATTTTCAGCATATTTACATGTTCTTGGAACTCTATTTAGTTAGATTTCAATTCTAGTACTTAGTGGTAGGGTTTGGAGCTCCTTCCCTCAATACTCAGCTAGTTTAGACTTTATTCGAGGATGAATGTTCCTAAGGGGGAGATATTGTAACACCTCAGAAATCAGACGTAGAAATTTCAGTAGAAAATAACAGAAAAAGGTGAACCACGGAGGGGTTGAAGGGCCATGATCTTGACCACGATCTGTCACCTTCAACGTGTTTCACACCCAACCCAGGAATGGTAGACCACGGGACCCTTCACGGGCCGTGGACGGCCACACAGGCCGTACTGGTGCTTGTGAGAGTGGGATCAAAACCTCTCAAGCCCTGACATCAGATCACAAAGCCTTGCACGGGCTATGGTCTTGATGAAGGGTCGTGAGAGGGTCCATGGGCCTGAACTAACAGACCACCACCCTAAGTGCGGGATCACGATAACCTTCACGGTCTGTGGTTCTCCACATAGTCCATGGTAGTGCTCATGGACAAGACCCTCACAACCAGTAGCCACTGCCAGCAGACCACGATCCAAATGAGGGTCGGTGGTCCTAGTGATGGTTCGTCACTGGCGCCGTGGTCTGCCTCTGACAGATTTTAAGTGGGGTCGTTTTGGTACTTTCCCCTATGTGTTGGACACCTAAACTATGTCGTTTAACCCCTAAACTACGTAGTTTTGGTCAGTTTAAGCCTAGTAAGTTAGTCAGAACTTACTCTAAGCGATTCTTTCACCAAAATCATTTAAACTTAGAGAAAAAGGGAAGAAAGAGGCGATAACTTTCTCAAGAATACGCAACACATTTTCTTCAGTTCCAGCCCCGAAATCGAATGATTTTTTAGTCAATTTCATCACCAGGTATGTGGGATTTCACTGGTGGATTCCTTTCATCCACTAGGTACCTAGAATTCAGTCAAATTCCTAATTCTCTATCTCTTATTTAGACCTAGGGTTTCTAGAACTTTAGAAAATTATGGTGCTTTAGCTATTATAGTGTTCTAAATCAGATTATCATATTTTCGTAATGTTGTTGCTTATTTCATTGCATGAAACTCAGAACCCTAGTGGTGTAGATTCGCTTAGTTCATGAATTACACTAGCTAGGCCAGATAAACAGATATACATGCCTCAGATTTCAAATGTTCCATTATAAGCACTTATATGTTGCATTCTCATTTAGCATGTCAGATTATTGAGCTGTCTAGTATACTTCAATGATGTTGTATTGTACATATTTACTGTTTGGATTAGGCTTAACAACGAGTTAGACTAGGGTTCAACATACCCGTATACTATTTAGTGATTTATAAGTCCTTTCTGTAGGCATCATATTTAGTGATCACGTCAGTCATGCATTTATACCCTGACAAGGTATATTGAATCCTCTCGATGGGGCGTATACATCGGACTCCGTTAGTTACATTAGTTAGTAGTAGCTCCCACAATTAGACTCTAGTGCATTTGACCAGGCTTCCAGTTATATTTCAGTATCTTCATCATATTCATTTATCAGTATGTCTTGTCCAGTTTATATGTTTGTTCAGCTTTAACCTATCCTGCAAGATCAGTACCTTTCAAGTACTAATGCATACTCTGCGCTACATCTTTTCGTGATGTAGGTTCCCGTCCTTAAAGTTCAGATCACGTGTCGATTAGTTTTCGATCCACACTCCGCAACATCAGTGGTGAGTCCTCATACTTCGAGGACAATAAACATGTTTTCACATTTTATTTCTTTCATTTCAGTTTCAGTTTTGCTAGAGTTAGCTGGGGGAATTTCCCAGCATCTCTAAACAGTTAGAGGCTTTATTTCTAACATTGTTGGATTTAGCTTTAGTTTTTGAGTCATAGTCCAATATCATTAACTCTTATTCAATATTTATATATTCAGACCAGTATTGGGTATTCCCCATCATTTAGTTATCTCATGATTTAGATTTCACATTAGTTTATCTTTCATAGATATATTCAGTTTTGCTTATGATATGCCAGCTCAAGGTTAGTTTGGGGTCACTCGTGATCCTAGGTCCCATGTTTACATTAAGGGGGTAGCCTCGGGGTGTGACAACAAATGATCACGATGAATTGTAAAAATTGTTATGGGTCGTAGAAGGGATTTGTAAAAGTTATCCAGACTTAGTGAGATTTTCGACTTAAACTTATGTTTTATGGATTGGCTCTACAAGTTGTAGAAAGGACGACGATCTATAGGAAAGATTCATGGAAGTTGGCTGGATTTTTGGGTTCCAGTACTTGGTTCTACAATTAACTTGAACGATCCGTAGAAAGTCTTACGTACAGTAGGTCCAACCCATAGGGTCTTCTGATAGATTTTAGTTAAGGGTATTTTGGTCTTTTGGTCTTTTCCTACTTAATTAACCCCTAAACTATATTATTTTTGCCCAATAACTATCCCTATATCTGAATTTACTCTTCAAACTTTGCCTATTCCCTCTCATTCACTCAAATCCCTCAAATTTCCCAAGTCTTCTTCTTCAATTCTCTCTCATGAGCTCTCAAGGCAAGCAAGGGTTCTAGCTTCAAGATCTCATCTTCTCTCGTGCTTTGAGGACATTGATCATCAAGGTATATGGGAATTCTCCCAATGAAATCCTTTCATCCATTAGGTTCCAAAAAGAAACTCAAATATTTAATTCATTTTCACCCCATTATCTAGGGTTTTTGCTATTCTTAATGGGTACAATTTATTAGGATTCAATTGTTATAATTAAATCTTATTATGCATGATTTTATACCAATTACATATTTTCTAATTGATTGCATATGGACCCATGTTTTAAACTTGATTATGACTTTGAACTTATGAACTTTAATTCATGAATTAATTATGGATTCATGCATGTTTTATGAAATTGATGATTTAAGACTAAAAAATGTTTTAAGATGAAATTTCAGTGATTGTGAAAGTTTTTGTCACATTTGAAAGAAATCATGATTTACATACTACGAAAGGTAAGTGATTAGCATGGGAGTTTTATGAAATCATGGTTTTGAAAAGGGATATTTTAATATGGGCTTATTATTGCATTGGTAGTCTTTAATTTTTGCCTTTCTAAGTATTTTTATATAATTATTATTTGTCTTTTACGTTGGGATTTACTTAGCAGTGAGAACATTAGGAAATGGAGGCTTTAGTATTAGTAGGGGTTTGGTCTTTAGTAGAAATTCTCTTGTCTCAAAGTATGTGCCTCTGAATGATTATCTTAAATGTCCTAGATAGTGGATCCACCTTAGAAATATGAATGATACAGAGTTATATCTTGGTAAGTAGACCCTCTGTTTTCGGTGTGAGAGTTACACAAAATTCTATTTTATAACTCACATGGTCTTACTGTACGTTAACAATAACGATCTCACAAATGAACTATGTATTCTTCAAAGGTCTTTTCAAATATTTCCTATGGTTTTCAGAGTATGCATTGACCTTCTACATGACTTAAGATTTCTCTCTAAATGCTTTTATTACGTTTCACTTGGTCATGCATATCATGTTTAAGTTCACTATGTTACCATGTTTATGTTTTATTGCTTTTTTCCATACTTTATACATTCGTAGTATTAATTCATATTTGTTCCTATATTACCTCATAATATAGGATCTGATGCTCTTTCACATAGATGCACTTATGTAGACTGCTCCAGTATTGACTACTTTGATTTGGGAGTCTTCCTGATTCAAGGGAAAGGCCATGAATACTTTTAGTGATTTGACATCATTTAAGATTAAGCTCATGACATTCAGGATTATCCTGGACACTTCTATAATAGTAGAACACCTATGTCAAACTTAGTAGTATTCCACGTATTCTCTTATTTACTCTATTGGTATCCGTATTTTATTTTATGAGTGAGACTTATATTTCTTATTCTCTCTTATTGTATTTCTTTTATGTCATGCTTATGTCAAGTACGTTATTTAGGATATCTCGTGGTCCTTTTAACCATGTCACATATAGGGTATACTTTGGGTCGTGAAAAACTTGGTAGTTAGAGTATCAAGTTTTAGAAAGGTCCTAAGATGTTTGACAAGCCTCATCGAGTAGAGTCTTTTTCACGAATGTGAAGCACATAATATTTATGAATAGGAGGCCACAAGGAATTAATGAAACTTCACTTCTTTCTCTACTCTAAAGTCGTACCATAGAGTTCATCTCAATAAAGGTCTTTCTCCTAACTCTTTCTCGATGCTTTTCCAGATATGCCTCCTTAACACAAGAAAGAATATCGGTAACAATATGGAGCCTAAATTTCCTCAAGTGTCGGTCGATCCTTTTACCAAGCAAGTTTCACGTGATGGGTTCTGAGCCTTTTTCCACGTGTTGGCTCAAGCTATGACTGCCAAAGTTAATAGGGAGGTTGTTGCTCCTATTGACCCAAATGTGGGTATGATGGTCACAGGGGTAAGAGACTTCACTAGGATAAATCCTCTAGAGTTTCATGGATCCAAAGTTGAGGAAAATCCCCAAGATTTTGCTGATGAAATCCTCATAATCGTGAAGATTAGGGAGTTACACTGGTGAAAAGGTGGAATTGAACGGTAATCAACTTAAGGGTGTTGCTCAAGTTTTGTTCAAACAATGGAAGAATGAGAGGGAAATATATGTGGACCCTCTTGATTAGGAGAGATTCAAAGGGGCTTTTATTGGTCATTTCTTTTTTCTTGAGATGAGGGAGGCAAAAGATCTTGAATTCATTAAACTTTGTCAAGGAAATATGAGTGTGAAAGAGTATGCACTAAAGTTCACCCAATTGTCTTAGTATGCTCTTACTATGGTTGCAAACTCTAGGGCAATGATGAGTAAATTTGTATCGAGTGTGTTCAAAATAGTGGTAAAAAAGTGTCGTATCACCATGTTGATTAAGAAGATTTGTATTTCTCACATTACGATATATGCCCAACAAATTGAAGAGGAAATGATATAGCTGAAGTCTAGAGAGTCAAAATGGGCATGAACCTGTGATTGTGACTTTTCTTAATTTATGTTTTGGTGGACACGATCATCCTTAATTCTGACAAAATTTCTCCGTTCCAGGTTCTTCTAATAATCCGGCTCTAAAATTCAACAAAGATAATGTGTCTAACCCTCAAGTAGGGGGTGGTAATGGATCTTCCATCCCTTCTTACCAAACGTATTGCAAGAGTCATCCATGAAAGTGCTTAGCCTATACGGACGTTTCCTATGGTTGTGGGAAAAGTAGTCACAAGATGAGAGATTTTCTGTTGGAAGATACTAAGGGAAAAAAATTGTAGGCATGCCCAACCCAGTGGTTATGGTTAAGGTGCTCCTCATCTAAACATGTTATATACTCTTAAGACTCGTCATGAAAATGGGGGTTCTCCTACTCTATTGACATGTATGTTGAAATTCTTTCATACTAATGTATATATTTTCCTTCATCTGGGTGCTACATTGTCTTTCGTGACTCCTTATGTTGCTATGAGATTTGATGTCCATCCCGATATTATCATAGAACCTTCTTTATTTTCTACACCTATTGTGATGCCATTGTTGCTAAACAAGTCTATAAAAGTTGCGATGTTTCTATTTCTCATAGAGTAACTCATGTTTATTTGGTACAGCTTGATATGTTAGACTTTGATGTCATTATTGGGATGGATTTGCTCCACTCTTGTTATGCCTTCATAGATTGCAGGACCCGATTTGCAACATTGAGGTTTCAAATGCAGCTATCTTATATTGGAAAAGGGGAAATTTCATGCCTAAAGGTTACTTCCTAGCTTCCTTAAATCTAGGAAAATGATTTATAAAGGCTATATTTATCACATTTTTAGGAATAGGGATAGGAATTCAAAAACCTCTACTCTCCGGTCAGTCCTGATTGTAAATGAGTTTCTGCAAATGTTTTATGATGATCTACCTAGTATTCTTCCCAAAAGGGAAATATAATTTGTTACTGATCTTCTCTTAGATTTGCAACCTATCTCTATATCTCCTTATCGTATGGCCTAGATAGAACTTAGGGAGTTACAGGATTAATTAAATGATATATTGGATATGAGTTTCATAAGAGCGAGTATGTTTCCCTTGGGGTGCTCCAGTGTTGCTTGTATGAAAAAAGGATGGTCCACTTCGCATGTGTATTGACTACCGTTAAGTGAAAAAAGTCATCATAAAGAAAAAGTATCCTATTCCAAGGATTGAATACTTGTTTTATCAATTCCACGATCTGAATTAATTTTTAAAGATTGACCTTTGGTAGGGTTATCACTAGTTGAGGTTAAGGGAAATTTACATTCTATAATTGGCTTCTTGAACTCTCTATGGTCATAATGAGCTTTTGGTGATGTCGTTTGGCTTGACTCATTCCCTGGAGGCTTTCCTTGAATTAATGAATAGGTTCTTCAAACAATATCTTTACGTATTTGTGATCATATTTATGATGATATTTTAATTTACTCTCGGAGTGAGAACTAACATATTAGCATTTAAGGAATGTTTTGCATTTTCTCAAGGATCATCAATTGTTTGCTATATTTAGCAAGTGAGAAATTTTTTTTTGAGCTCCATTGCTTTTCTTGGCCATATTGCCTCCGGTGATGGTATTCAAGTTGATCCTAAGAAGAATGAGGCGGTTAGGAATTTCCCTAGACCTTTTTCAACTTTAGATATTATGATTTTGTTGGTTTTGGCCAATTACTATAGATTGTTTGCTGAGGAATTTTCTTCTTTTGTTTCACTTTTGACAACATTGACTCAAAAGAAGGTGAAATTTATATGGTAGTAAGCTTGTGAGAAGAGTCTTTAGAAGTTGAAGGATAGAGTCACTTAGCCCGTACATTGATATTACCAAAAGGATCAAAGGGTTTTGTGGTGTATTGTGATGCTTCTCAAATGAGTGTTGGTTATGTTTTAATGAATCATGTAAAGTTATTACATGTGCTTCAAGGCAATTTAAGGTGCATGAAAAGAATTATCCGACTCATGATTTGGAGTTAGCGGTGGTAGTGTTTGTTTTACAAATTTGGAGACATTAGCTATGCGGTGTTCATGTTAATTTGTTTACCGACCATAAGAGTTTGAAGTATGTGTTCACTCAAAAAGATTTGAATCTTCGCCAAAGAAAGTGGCTTTAGTTGTTAAATGACTATGACATGAGTGTGCTTTATCATCCTGGTAAAGTGAATGTACTTGTAGATTCTCTTAGTCGACTATCGATGTGTAGTGTTGCTTATGTTGAGGATGATAAAAATGAGTTAGTTCTTGGAGGATTGGGATGAAGAAGGATATCATGAAATTTGTAGCTAAATTTCCAAATTGTCAACAAATGAAAGTTGAGTATCAGAAACCAGGTGGTTTGGCTCATGACATTAACATTCTTACTAGGAAGTGTGAAGATTTTTATATGAACTTCATTATGGGTTTACCTCATACTCGTTGTTAGTTTGATTTGATTTGGGTAGTTGTGGATGGAATGTTGAAGTCAACTCATTTCCACCCCGCGGGGACTTCATTTTCAGCGAAAGACTATGCTAAACTTTATATTTGAGAAATGGTAAGGTTGCATGCGGTGCCTTTATCCATTATCTCTAACTATAGTACTCAGTTTACGTCGTAGTTTTGGAGGTCAATTTAGAAAGGTCTTGGTACTCAGGTGCAACTTAGTTCAACTTTTAATCCTCAGACAGATGGACAAGCCGAATGTACCATGAATACTTTGGAAGATATTTTGAGAGCTTCTGTGATTGATTTCAAAGTTTATTGAGATGATCTTACAATAATAGTTACCACTCAAGTATCCAAATGGCTCCATTCAAGGCTCTTTATTGTAGGAGGTTTAGGTTTCTTATTGGTTGGTTTGAAGTTGGTGAGGTTGCTTTGATTAGGCTTGAGTTAGGGCATAGGCCATGTCAAGGGTTTGACATATTTAAGAAAGGTTGAAATGTCTCAAAGTTGACAAAAGTCGTTTGCCGATGTTAGGATAAATGAGCTTGAATTAGATTTTGATGATTGGGTTTACTTAAAAATCTCACCCATGAAGAGTCTGATGCGCTTCAGAAAAAAAGGGAAGCTTAGTCCCTGGTATGTGGGCCCATATTATAGCAAGTATTCCATGTTTCGTTGTTGAGAAAGTGTGTTGGAGATTTTACGTCTATAGTGCCATTGGAAAGTTTAGGAGTTAAGGTCAGTCTTTCGTATGAAGAGATTCCAGTTAAAATGTTTTGATAGACAAGTTCGGAAGTTAAGAAATAAAGAATTTGTATATGTAAAAGTTCTTTGGAGGAATTAATTAGTTGAGGGTGCTACATGGGAGGCTGAAGTCAATATGATGTCCAAGTATGCCCATCTTTTTCCCTCCTCTCCTATTCTATCTTGAGGTATTAAGTTCTTCATAATTCATTCTTTCACATTCATGCATTTTAGTCATTCTTATGTTTCCATATGCATGTATGTTCATGGAAAACTTGATTTTGGAGGGATGATTTAGGTTGGAGTGATTTCTCCTCGTACATGTGCATTTTGATATGATTGCATTCATATTGGGTTGTTAGTTTCTTTTCCTACTTTATTCATTGTTTCTTGAGTCCCATTTGAGGACGAATGTTCCCAAGAGGGATATATTGTAAGACCTCAGACATTGGAAAGTCGAATTTTAAAGGGAAAGTGTCACGACCCAAGGTAGCCCCTAGGCGTAACATGTCGTATAAGACCCCGAGAGGCCCCACATAAGCACTTAGCTTTCATCATACAAGAAATAGAATAAAGAGATTTAAAAGACAGTTTCAATGTATCAAAGTTTTATAAAGCAAAAGTGGAATCTCTAACATCATCTCAATAGCCATCACTTACATAAGAAATTGGACTAACAAGAGCAAAATTCAACTTAACTAAAAAAGTTCAAGTAACACCACTCCCCGATAGTGGTGCCATTTTGATTTCACGTATCAGTACACTACTTCTAGTTCAAGTGCCAACGATCATGAGTAGTAATATAACCCAACTAGTAAGTTGGGGTCGAGTCCCAAGGGTGTGGTTCGTACTCAATAATCAATAGAAAAGCATAAATATGCTCAAGTCAATCATAGCTAAAAATATTTACGAATAAAAGCATAATTCAAGTTTGGGGTGACACATGTGTCAAATATCAAACAGGGGAGTTTGTAGTCAACTAGAAACTAAAAACAACAAATAATATGAAAATACGGAGATGGGATTCTTGGGATATGATAGGATTATGGGCTAAGGTAAACAACCAGGTAAGTGCAATTAATAGTAAACCACTTCAAATTAGTGAATAAGGTAGACTTTAGTGAGGGTAAACTTTCTCTCGAACAATTTACCCTGAATCGAATTTGTTTCTCTCGAACACCAATAAGCCACAATGAAGCACAACTTTCATTGTAGTCCATTCACTCTCTCGAACTGAATGTGTGGAAAAGGTTTTAGGGTTCACTCTCTCTCGAGCTGAACCCATGACAACCCAATACCCACAAACCATTGATTCAACAATTTTGGTTTTAAAGCCTCTGTCTCGAGCAACCCAAAAACACAAAGTTAGGATTGTATTTTCAACTGCAACCCATTAAATTCAACTACAATTACTGAATGAAATCACTTTTAAATAACAAATAGACTATCAATTAGCAATACTCAGCAGTTAATTCAACTCATAATCACATAATCATACCCCAAAAATTGGGGTTTTAGCTAGACATAGTAAAAATGATAGAAAACGATACCGAAATGTGTTTCCATCAACTAGGTACGATTAATATTGTCTTTATAAACGTCTAAGATGAAGAATCTTTAATACCCACTTCCAATTTCTTAGAAATGGAAATCTTCTAATCTTCAAAGCTAAGGAAAAATGTCTCTCAAACTCAGTTCTAAGTTCTAAACTTCAAAAACTGAATAACAATATGTTATCCTACAAAATCTGATACTAAGCTAAAAATTTAAACAAGTATTTATAGTTTTCAAAAAGTGTGCTGCGAAGGTTCTGTCGGCGCAGTTAGTTAGGATCGCCGATCCACTCGGCGATTCGCCTTTTGGTCATTTGTATCGCCTTTTTTCTTTTGACTTCAGCATCCTTTAGGTCCTATACATTTGGACGATAAGGTACTGCATCATGGAATTGTTCGGCGACTCACCAACTGGTCATTTCTATCATAGACCTTATTTTCTACTTCAGGGCTTGGCACACTGGAACATTAGGCAAGACCAAGGCGATTGGGCGACTCGCCTATCGGTTTAGGAGATCCTCAGGCCTTCTTTTCTTCGTTCTTTCAGCTGCCTTGCTCCTTTTTTCTCAATAGTGTTTATGCTTTGTCCCTAAGTTCAAATACCTGAAATTCAAGGATTTATATCAGTTATTGAAGCAAAATATGCATTCGAGGACACTAAATCTATTAAAATAAAACCCTAAATAAGTCCAAATCGTGGACTCATCAAAACCCCCAACTTAAACTTTTTCTTGTCCTCAAGTAAAACTCAAATTTAGCAGTTCAAAAAGGATGTCTCAAACAATGCAACACAAGACTCAATCATAAATGCATACAAAAAGATTCAACTTACTCATGCAAGGATCAAATGTGCACTCAAAGTTTCAAATTGTTACTCACCATTATCAAAGAATATCAATCTCACAATACTTGCTTCAATTCAAGTTCAAGCTCAACAAAGGAATTCAAATGCCCTCACACAAAGAATGATTCCATATTCATACACAATGGTTCAACAATTTAAAGTTTTGGAATCAAATGCAACGCTCACACTCACAAAGATGAACACAATGTATGATTTCACCCATAGGTTTTCCCGTATTTTCCAACCAACATTTGTTTTAGCTCATTCAAGATCAAAAAGGTCTTTTCAAGGCTTGTAACGAGGCTGAATGCAAAGGTATGGTCATTTAGGCTCAATGGCTATAGTCATCATGAGATGTGGTATGAACAATATTTCATTTCCTTTTCTTAATCATTCTTCATTCGTGCTCACAAGTCATCCCATTATTCTCTTTCCATGGATTGTTGGAAACCTCATTTTTTTTGTATTTTCACAACTTTATTCCTCAACTTTTTTATTCTTTTTCTTTTTCATTATTTTCTTCTTTTTCTCTCTCTCTCTCTTTTTTGTATGGAGGGATTCCATTTTTCTCATAAGATGGGTAAAAGGGGACTTTCTTGCACTCCTTGATTTACCTTCTCTTTTCACCACACCCCCAACTTATGCTTTTGACCTAAGTTGGTTATTCAAACAAATCACAAATCATGAGGATTATGGGTATTAGTTCAAGAAAAGGTCACAATGTCATCAAGTTTCTTCTAAGAAATAGGTTAAGGCTCAAAGGGTGCTCAAAAGAAGTTCACACATTCACAAGGTAGGCCACAAAAGAGGTATAATTTCAAATTGTTTCACACTCTTTAAAGTTGCCTAAGATCATATCAAGAGATTGCATCACTTAGTCAACCGGACCAACGGGGAAAATTCTAGGTGCCATCACACATGGTTCACGGTAAGCTCATCACACAAGGCATTGACACCAAAGTCAAACAAGACTCCACAGTTTCGCTAGTGTGCAATTTTCATCACAAGAGAATCAATTTGATACTTGGCTAGTCACAATGAGATGCAAAGAGTTCACATATTAGCTATGCAACTTCATTTGGTCTCATAGTATCCGCACATTCATTTTTGTTCGATTATGAGCACTATAAAAGTCATCGATATTGATCAAAATCGATACTCAAATTTGCATATGAATAACCACATTTAATACAAACACGAGGTGGCAAAAATTATTTCAGAAGGGTCAAAAATCATTTGTAATTAAAAATATGGAGCCACAAGCTCAAACTTTCCACAAAAAGTAGTGTACAACACAATTTTTGCTTAAAACCCAAATAAATAATCAATACCAATTAGCTCACAACAAGTCACACAAAAGGTGGGCCTCACCCCACCACAAATAAAATCATTTGTCCTCAAATGCAAATAAAGAATCTCTAAAAGTGAAATAAAGTAAGACAGAGAGGGAGGTAAAGAGGAGATCATGTCTACGCAGTCGCTCCATTTGTCTGGGCATCAGTTCTCGGTGCATCAGTTTGGTCTCGGGCCTCAGTACCCGTGGTCACCTCAGAAGGAAAAGACCCACCAAGAGCTACCACAGGTGTATCTGCCAAAAAATTATGCACAACTGCATAGAATCCCCAGGCCCATGAAGGAATAAAGGGCCCTCTGAGAAGTGGTCTTCCTGTCAAAAGGGCTTCTTGCCCTTGCCTTTGTCTTCAAGTAGAGGGTTTTGTCTGCCCTTCCTGGGAGGATTTGACCTTCATTCATTTATTTTGAAATTTCGTGCTCTTATCTATTGGGGTGGCATGTTTCTCCCAGCAACTTTCGGTCTAGCCATATCTCCAAAGCATCAAGAAAAAGTTACGAAAATATTCAAACAACAGCACATAATATCAGTTGCAGATAGACTCGCCGAACTGTTTGGTGAGTCGCCGAATCACTTTGGTGAGCTAGATCGGGCTCGCGGAAAGGATTGGCTTTAAAGCTATGTCAAGTTGGCTATCGAAAAGGTCTTTTGGTGAATCGCCGACAGATTTTGGCTAGCAAGGGTGAACCGGCCAAAAGTTAAAGTGCAAAAAGGGATCAGGTGTGCAGACAAAGGGCGATCAATAAGTCTTTCGACAAGTCACTGAGTGCCTTCGGCGACCTCAGGCTTCTCACCGAAATTTACAGAGCCCAACAACCTATTTAGCTAGAAATTAAAGACAAGATGGGAAATTTCGGTGAACCGCCGAGTGGTTGGGCGAGCTCAACGATCCAACGTGCCTACTTTCAATCCAACTTCTCAAATTCAACCCCGCATCCCCCGAAAACAAAATCAAATCATGCACAACTCAAATTAAAGCAAGACCCGTAACACCCATTACCCCGAGATAGTCAAACTTCTCCCGATTTTGCCAAAATTGGCCAATTGACGGGTTTTGCCCATAAGCATGATGTCATTCGTTCTATCTTTTGGAAAATTACGTATGTTGGCACAAATACGGGCTACTCAAAATTCACCCAACCAAACTAAACAACATGCAAGCACAACACCACAAACTGTAAATCATTTCCATGCACAAGAATACGAGATTTCAATAGTCAAAATAATACGGGCTACATTATCAGCTTAAAATAGGCATTCAAACATACTAATCCTATCAGGGAGGCCCATAACACATCAACAACATAATATTTCTCTCATAGGAGTACAAATTAATAAAAATAAATGCGGGGTTCGAAAAACCAACCTTAGTTGCGTCGATAAATAAAGATTGAAAAGTTGGGCAACAATGTAATCCACTCTGAACATAACTCCGACAACTAAAATATTCTTAAAAATGCAAAAATATAGAAAATACTAAGCACGTGTGAGTTTTGAAGATGAAAAGTGAGGGAAAGTGAAGAGTTTGAAAGTTTAAACCTTTGGCCTTTTAATGAACCATCCAGTTCTCGCCCAGTCGACGACGTCAGTCGTGGTCACCAATCCACTCAGTGACTCACCGAGTGGATACTTACCTCACCGAGTTTTACAGGGTCCTCAGTTGATTTAGGGGTCCAAATGGCGGTATAGATCGCGATCGTCGAACTAGTCGGTGACTCACTAATAATATCTCGGGCTCGCCGAGTTTTACAGACTCCACTTTAAAGTTGTCTTGATTCCAACGGTTGTCTAAGTCAGGATCGCCAACCTCTTCGGTGATGTGCTGACTGGAGCTTTTACTCGCCAACTAGCACTTCTCAACAACTTTCCCACTTTAACTTACACAAACAACACACCATTATTTCTTAAAGAAAAAAATAGAGCGATTAGGGGTCTTGGGTTGCCTCCCAAGCAGCGAATTAGTTAACGTCGTGGCACAATGCAACTCCAATCTCAAACCTCATTTTTGGGGTCGGCCATAGTATCATTAGGTGACCCCTCATTATGTTGTAGGAAGAGACACGATATCACTTGGTTTATCTGGGATTCTTATAGCTGAATGATCATGGAATGGGAGGTTGTCGTCTGGCTAAGCATTAAAACATTCTCTTTTATCTCATTCAACACTTTATCTTGTTGTTCGATTTTGTGTAGAATAAGTGAGAGGACCTCTTGATTTTGTCCACCCTCTTCCTGCATCATCTTTTGACACTCGTGAGGGGAAAGGTACTTGTCTTTCCTTTTGGACCTTGCTTCCAACTTCATGACCTTCTTGGACAGAACATCTAGTTGACTCAACAATGCGGCCCATTCTTGGTCTTTCTCTATTTCCTTATTGGCCTTAATCATGCCATCAAGGAGTTGGGCTACGACTTCATAGGGTTGTTGTATTAAACAACCTACAAAAAGTTGATCAATAACACTTCTATTTTTGGGACCAAGACTCTATAGAAGCAATCAATCTAGCATTCCATCAAATGGGCATTGCTGCACTAATGCCTTAAATATCGACCACATCTCATGGATAGTATCATTCCCCAACTGCTTGAACGTTAGGACGTTATCCCTAACATTCAAAAATCCCAAAAGAGGGTGGTCCATTTGGTCACCATTTACACTCATTTTCCCTGTTTCAACACAAACAAGAAAAGCAAAACTAAAAATTGAGTAAGTTTAACTATAACTAACAAGAGCAAAATTCAACTTAACTAAAAATTCTCAAGTAACACCACTCCCCAGTAGCGGCGCCATTTTGATTTCACGTATCAGGATACTACTTCCAGTTCAAGTGCCAACGATAGTGTGTAGTAATATAACCCAACTAGTGTGTTGGGGTCGAGTCCCAATGGAGTGGTTCGTACTCAAGAATCAATAGAAAAGCATAAATATACTCAAGTCAATCATAGCTAAAAATATTTACAAATAAAAGCATAATTCAAGTTTGGGGTGACACAAGTGTCAAATATCAAATGGGGGGAGGGGGGGTTTGTAGTCAATTAGCAACTAAAAATATCAAATAATATGAAAATATAGAGACGAGATTCTTAGGATGTGGTAGGATTATGGGCTAAGGTAAACAACCGGGTAATTGCAATTAATAGTAAACCATTGCAAATCAGTGAATAAGCTAGACTTTAGTGGGGGCAAACTTTCTCTCAAACAATTTACCCCGAATTGAATTGGTTTCTCTCAAACACCAATAAGCCGCAATGAAGCAAAACCTTCAATTTAGTCCATTCACTCTCTCGAGCTGAATGTGTCGAAAATCATTTAAGGCTCACTCTCTCTCGAGCTAAACCCATGGCAACCCAATACCCACAGACCATCGATTCAGTAATTATGGTTTTAAAATCTCTCTCTCGAGCATGCCAAAACACAAAGTTAGGATTGTATTTGCAACTACAACCCATTAAATTCAACCACAATTACTGAATGAAATCACTTTTAAATAGCAAATAGATTATCAATTAGTAATACTCACCAGTTAATTAAACTCATAATCACATAATCACGCCCCAAAAATTGGGGTTTTAGCTAGACATAGTGAAAAGATATAAATCGATACCAATATGTGTTTCCATCAACTGGGTACATTTAATATTGTCTTTACAAATGTCTAAGATGAAGAATCTTCAATACCCACTTCCAATTTATTAGAAATGGAAATCCTCAAATCTTCAAAGCTAAGGAAAAATGTCTCTCAAACTCAGTTCTAAGTTCTAAACTTCAAAAACTGAATAACAATATCATATCCTACAAAATCTGATACTAAGCTAAAAATTAAAACAAGTATTTATAGTTGTCAAAAAGTGTGCTATGAAGGTTCAGTCGGCGCAGTTAGTTGGGATCGCCGATCCACTCAGTGATTCGCCCTTTGGTCATTTTGTATCACCTTTTTGCTTTTGCTTCAGCATCCTTGAGGTCCTCTAACTTTGGGCGATAAGGCACTGCATCGCAGACCTGTTCGGCGACTCGTCGACTGCTGCTTTCTATCACTGACCTGATTTTCTCCTTCAGGCCTTGGTATACTGGAACATTAGGTGAAACCAAGGCCATGCGGTGACTCACCCAATTTTTTAGGCTATCCTCAGGCCTTCTTTTCTTCGTTTTTCAATTGCCTTGTTCCTTTGTGCTCAATAGTGTCCATGCTTTATCCCTAAGTTCAAATACCTGAAATTCAAGGATTTATATCAGTTATTGAGACAAAATATGCATTTGAGGACACTAAATCTATTAAAACAAAGCCCTAAATGAGTCCGAATTGTGGACTCATCAACGGTGAGTTCATCTAATTCTAGCCCATGGGCCGTAATCAATTGTTTCTTCTCTCGCAACTAATCCCGGATGGGGGCAACGGCAACATCAATGGATTGATCAATCAACCTCGAGACAACTGCCTTAACCTAGGAGAATTGAACATCAGGTGAATGGGATAGGTGGCCCATTCTATACAACATGGCATGTGTTAATGGGGGGCAAAAGACAACAGTAACAACAGAAGTAGTAGGAACAGACTAACTATGTGTAACTAATGGCTCAACAACCTGAGATGGCTTACCGACTTGAGTGGAAGGAGTAGTGTCTGTCTTCAAAGTGTCTACATCCACAACTGGGGTTGTATCTACTGGTGGTGTCCTACTCCTCTCGAACTCATCCTTCAAACACTCCATCTCAATCCTCCAAATATCAGTAGAAGAGGTGGGAGTGATTGCAACATCAATCTTAGCCACAAATGGTACTCTAGCCTTGTGGCACAACTCACTGATGAGAATAGGGAAAGGTAATGAAGTTTGACTCTGCGTCGTTCTCATGGCCATCTTTTGTTCTATTATTAACCAAGATTCAACCTCTCTCAATCAATAATGCACCCCAGAAGTGCAGCCTTCGGGTTCCAGAGGATGGATTCATTCTACGACGGCGTCAATGTGATGCTGATGAACCTAAACCAATATCGAGCAGTAATGTGAATGTCTCTCTTCTCAATTGGGACCCCTGCCTCAATCTATGAAAGATCTCTATCAGTCAATAATGGATCCAACCACCCCTTCAAGTCGTCTAACGACTTGGTCTAGAGCATAGTAGTCAATGTGCATCACTTGGATTGTGCAACCAAGCAGCTCAATTATATCAGTCTCACTGCATTTAACCTTCTTCCCGCGCACCTCTTGGAACTCGAGTGATTCCCCTGCTCTGGTGTTCTTCTTCCCTTATGTAAGAAAATTGGCATAACTCTGATAAAACTCTAAGACCCACGTTGGCACATACGGGTTTCGAGGTTTAGCGAACTACTCAAATTTCTTGAATCGGTATGTGTCCCACACTGTTGGGTACCTGTCTACTACCCCATCGGTGGACAACCTCTTTTCTTCCAGAATAGTTCTCATACCAGCAGCCTTTAACCTGTTCATCGAGCGTGGTGAAGGTGCCTGGGCTAGGGGCACTTGGGCTGCCTGCTCTGCTGCCTGTACTAGAGGTGGTCAAAGTGTCGGGCATCTCGCCGGATCATGTGGCACCTTAGAGCGCAACTCAGCCCATCTGTGCTTAAGGGTCTGATCATCCGTTGGCTCAGAGTCATAGTCCGGAGTTCTGGACCCAACCTCTTCCTCACTGTCAGACTTAGATGTGGTAAGGTGGGTGGAATAAACACCTATGCTATCCGAGTTGGAACTGCTCTAACTCGGCTTTGCATGTTATTTTTTCTTGACTATGACCTTAACCCTTGTCAGAGGAATTTTTGGTCATGTTGATCTAGGAGGGGCAACCTCCATAGAAATAAACACACCTTTTTCTTTCTTCCGAGCTAGTGGACTCTTTTCAGGAACCTTAAGTCTAGCCATATCTGCAAAACAACATAGATAAAACAAATGCAGTTGCCAAGGGTTAGTGAAGTATCAAT
Source organism: Solanum acaule (assembly GCA_036250505.1). Classification (NCBI taxonomy): domain Eukaryota; kingdom Viridiplantae; phylum Streptophyta; class Magnoliopsida; order Solanales; family Solanaceae; genus Solanum; species Solanum acaule. The sequence goes on along the minus strand of JAJOOR010013331.1, from coordinate 8,585 downwards.
ATTGAAAATTTGTAGGAAAACTCACCAATCAACTCGGTGAGTTGCAGAGCTTATTCAACGAACCATAGAGAACTCGCCGAAAATTACACAGCAAAAATGCAAGAAAATCAGCACAAATTAGTGAGGTATAGGGTCGGCCGACGACACTCTGAATTAGATCGGTGAGCCTAAGGTGGCTCGCCGAATATCACAAAATCATTTTCAACAATCAAGGATGCAAAAAGGTGATAATGAAGGCATTCTTTGAGTCGCCGAGTAAACTCAATGAGTACAGGCATATCACCGAATGTTACAGAATCCAACAACCATATTTCGTGGCAAAAATGGTAGATTTTTACATTGACCCCCAATTTTCAGCGCACAATCTACGATAACCAAATGCAAGCCCTATTCTATGCAATTCACACCTAGCCCATATCATTACAGACCCCACGTTGCTACGACTTCCCCAAATTATCTAGAATCAATCAATAAATGTCTTTGCCCTTAAAATTGGTATCACCTGAACCATCATTGGGAAAATTAAGGTTGTCTAGTGTGATACAGATAACTCAAACTTCACCCACACTAAACCCAACATGCTACAACCACAAACCCATAATTTTGAGTAATTTAAACGGAGAATTCAAATACGGTGGACTAAACACAATATCTAACAAGTTTGATTAACAACCCAAAATTCAAAATCAAATTAAGCACACAAATATATACAATAAATCTTAGGAATTACGACAACACGCTTAGAATATGGCAAGAAATTAAAGCAAATTCAGTATACCAACCTCAGAAGTAGACAAATAAATGACTCAGGCAAAGGTGAAAGCAAGCAAAAAAAAGAACTCCAATCCCGCAACAACACCCACAATTTTTTTTAACATAAACTATGATCTAATATGAAGTTAAGAGGATACAGGAGTCAAAAAATGCAAAATAAAGAGGAGTTGTGAATATAAAATGGTCGGAAGCCTTTTGACTCTTTAGTTTGTGGCTTAGTCGACGGTTGATACTTATGTCGTTGATCCATTCGGCGACGCACCAAATGGAAATTTTCTCACTAAAGTTAGCAGAAATCCAATAATTTGGTTGGTAAAAAGGACAATCCACTTCGCGCTCATCGAACCACTCGGCGATTTGCCGATCGGGTTATGAGCTCGTCCATTAGCCTATTTTTCCCTAACATTAAATTTTCAACCTGCACATCCAACAACTATTATTAAAATAACATAAACTATAAATTGGTTTGTCTCCCAAGAAGTGCTTTATTTAACATCTTGTACAACGAAGACATGTTTCCAAGCTTTATTATTTGGGTTAACCATGGTATCACTTGGTAAACCTCATTTTGGCCTTTGATTTAAATGAGCCGAGATTTGATCCATTTGTGTTTCCACATACTTAATAAAAACTGAGTGTGAACTAACCATTTGGTTCAAAGAAGAGATGTCATCTTTCATTTCCTTTAGCATTTTGTCCAATCCTTAAACGTTGTTGAGAATAGGAGCAAGCCTATATTCTTTGCAGAAATTTTCAGGATCAACCCTTGGCTCTTTTGGATTTTGACACTCATGTGGAGGCACATAGCGATCTTTGTCTCCATCCCTCTCCCTCTAATTTGTACCACGGTCACATCATTCCCTATCTCGATCTCTACAACCATCATCATGCTCAATGTTCCAACTTTGATTCTCGCCTGGCCTTGGATAGTTCGGATGATGTAACACACGGAAAACTAGTAAGTTAAACTAGAGCTTTATGTAAGAGTTCTAGAGCTTTACGTGAGGTTAAAGTGGTAGAAATGACCACCCATATTTAGAGTGAAGGTTTTAGGGGTTAGGCGCAAGGTACGACTCCCCAAGGGTCCTTAAAAAGGACCATAGTAACCTACCCAAATGTTCCCTAAAGATAGCCCACCCACGTTTTGGGGACCCACGCCCCATAGGGGGATCCACACCTCGTGGATGGGGTCGTGGGTCAAGACCCCAAATGTTGGGTTACAGACCACCACCCACGGAGGACCAGCACGGCTCGTGGGTCCACCAACGGCCCGTGGGTCGAGGTCTTGTGGGTGAGGCAGCCTTGTCCTTAGGCAGTTTAAGTTGGAGGGTTAAAGAATATTCTAGAATTAATTAGTTATAAAGTTGTGTCATTTTATTAGTAATTAGACCACCTATATAAAGCTATTAGACCATTAATTAAGGGATTCTAAATCATTATTTTCAATTCACTAAAGAGACCCAATTCCCTTCAGGAAATTCTCTCTAGAAAGCAAAGAAGAAAAAGAAGAAAAGAAGCAAGTTAGGGAAAATTCCTCCATTGTTGCAAGCATTATGAGGGCCTTATAATCAAGGTATGATAGCTTATTCATCCATGGATTCTTCCATCCATGGAGCCCCCTAGATTTCCCCTAATTGTGAAGATAAAGCCCAATTCTAGCTAGGGTTTCTTCCTATATTGTGGGTAGTGTTGAGTATGAATACAATTGAGTGGATATTACTTGTTTATGATTGTTTTAGTATCTAATCATGATATTATGTTGATATTATGTGTTTTCCATGGCTAACCCTAGTTAATTGATAAAACTGAAGTGATATGGGTTTGTGCCTTAAAGAGGGAAATTGAACACTTAGAGATGATCCTCTAGAATTGATGTTATGAGTAGTAATTGTTCAAGAATAGAAACATGTAGACATGAATTGAATTAGATTATGGTATATATGATGGATCATGACTATAAAGCTTGAAGTTGAACCTTTATGATGATTTATGACTAGAATCACTTAATAATGAAAGATCTGATTAGAATGACTTGAAATCTTGCTTTGAATGATGATGGTATGAAGTAAAGCTTTGAGATTAAGGCTTGTAGTCATGAATGTTGATTGTTAGGGCTTTTAGAGTAAAGCTAATATGTTGAATTAAGAATTTTTTAATGCATAAAGTGATAGAAGCACTTGAATGGATTGGTTGTAAAGAACATCCCACCATGAGTCATGAATTAATTAAGACTTAATAAGCTATATTGTGGGATTTATGCCTAGCACCGAGTGGATATTGTATTGAGATGGAATCTTATACCTAGTTGAGTCAAGATTCCAAGATGGGAACCCTCACAAGTAGAGTCCGAGTATCCCAGAGTATATTTAATGAGATGAAGTCCCTCATAGGTGGAGTCCGCATTTCCTAGTAGAAATCTCCATATCCCATAACTACGTGCCTCATAGGAAGGTAAGCTAATGGGTCCAACTAAGCTAACAATCCCGTTCAACCCTAGGCAAGTAGACCAACCCTTCTCGGTGTGTGTAACATCAGAGGAGATCATGTGATAGCTCATGTCTGTTAAGGCTATATTCCCAACTAGTACAAGATTATTATGGAACTAAGACATATTTGAAGATGTATCTCAAAGTGTTCCAAGTTAATAATGAACTAAGACATGCTTAAAGAAGCATCTCCAAGTTTTTAAACATAATGAACTTATTTATGCTTGAGTAAGTATTTCATAATGTTAAAAACTAAAGAAGAGGGACTAAGATGTGCTTAAACAAGTATCTCCTAGGATTCCAATGTCTTAAAAAGGGGGACTAGTCTCCAAATCAAGAAGTATGAGTATGAGGACCTAAAAGTGGTACTTAGCATGGGTAGAATTATGGGGTCTTATTCATGCATTGCTCAAGTATGACTTAAGGTTACCTAAGAAAGTGTTCTCTTATATGATGTATGTTTAGATAGGATTGTGCCATAGTATCCTTCCTTGTTATATTATAATTGACTAAAGGTGATAGATTCCTTTGGTTATGAGAATTAATCTAAGGATTAGACCATAAGATGGTAAATATGATTATGATGGCCAAAGAGGATACTTAGTATGAATGGGATTATGGAGTCTTATTGGTTCATTCCACAAGTGTTCTTTGAGCTTACTTGAGAAGTAGTTCTCTTATGATATAAAGGACTATGAGTTGAAAAAAAATGATTATATGATGCTTATCCTGGATACTTTGCTTATGATGATGATATTATCTCTTATGCTTATTGTTTATGTTTTATGAAGTATCTCTTATGATTATGGTATATGGCTTATGTTCACTAACCCTCATGTTATGCTAGATATCATATTTAGTACTTTTGTACTAATGCATACTCTTGCCTACATTCTTATGAAATGTAGGGTTTGGCGATTTTGAGTTCCATTCTTGAATATAGGTTTCTAGAAGTGCAAGGAGTTGAAGACTTGGTGAGCCCTCATAGCATCGAGGATAAAGCCACCCTTTCCTTTATGTCTTTTATTTTCATATCTTGAGACAATTTGATGGGTTGTGTCCCAAGAGTTGTTCAAGTGGTTTGAGACAAAAGTGTAGTAAGACTTCCGCTTCATTTTATAAAGACTTTGATTGTATGAAAAATGTTTTAAAATTCTGCACTTTTATTTTATCTGATGTTATGATATGCTAAGGGCTTGTATGAGACCCCTTCGGGGTCAAGTACGCCATGTTACATTTAGGGTGTACCCCTGGGTCGTGACAAACTTGGTAATCAGAGCACAAAGTTTAAAATGATTCTAGGATGTCTCAAACCACGTCTAGAAGAGTCTTGTTCATAAATGTGAAGCACGCCACATTTATGAATAGGAGGCTATTGGTTGTTTAGGAAATCTAACTTCTTCATTCTCTAAGTCGTGCCATGGAGTTTGTCTCTAGTAGGTCCTTCTTCTAATTCATGCCCTATGGTTTTTCAGGTTATGGCTAATATAAGGGAAACTGGTAGGAGGAATGAGGAAGGCAATGAGGAGCAAGTGGTTCCTCCCCAATTTCAACCCCAAGCTCTTCCTCAAGCTCAAATTGAGCCTATAGGGGAGAATGTGACTCATGCAGAGTTTAGGTCGGTTTTCCAATTGTTGGCTCAAGTCGTGAGGGCTCAAGTCAATAGAGAGATGGTGGCTCCAGTGAACCCCAATGTGAATTCCACAGCTTTAAGAGTGAGAGAGTTTTTGAGAATGAACCCTCTAGAGTTTTATGGCTCCAAAGTGGAGGAAGATCCTCAAGGGCTTATCAATGAGGTGAATAAGGTGCTTGCTATCATGGGGTTGACTTTGGTAAAAAAAGCAGAGTTAGCCGCTTACAAATTGAGATATGTCACACAAATTTTGTATGAACAATGTAAAGACAATAGGTGGGTAGGAGCGGGCCCAATAGAGTGGAAAGGGTTCAAAGAAGCATTCCTTGATAGGTTCTTTCCCCAAGGGTTGAGGGAGGCTAAGGTGGAAGAGTTTACTAACCTTAGGCAAGGTAGCATGAGTATTAAGGATTATGCCTTGAAATTTACCCAACTATCCAAGTATGCTCCATCTATGGTAGCGGATTCGAGAGATAGGCTGAGTAGGTTCTTGACGGAGGTGTCTGACTTGGTTAAAGAAAAATGTCATACGGCAATGCTCCTTCATGACATGGATATCTCTAGGCTTTTGGTGTATGCTCAACAAATTGAAGAGTCAAAACTCAAGAGAGCAAATAGGGAGGCAAAAAGGGCTAGGACCGGTAATGGGAAGTTCTCCAATTTTAAGTCCGATGGTAAAGGTAGATCTAAGACTAAACAAAGGTATTATGGTCAAGATTCTTCTAACACCCCTAGGTTTAACAAAGAGAAAGGTAGTGTGTCTCCATTAACTAAGTCTACTTGCACCAACTGTGGGAGGAGTCATCATGGTAAGTGGCATGGAGGGATGTTATGGGTGTGGAAAGAGTGGGAACAAAATGAGAGCTTGCACAGTGCTTAAGGCTAAGGGAAGGGAGGATAAGAAAGTTCCCACTAGTGGTCCGGATGAAAGTGCTCAAAAGAAGAATAGGTTTTAGGTCCTCCAAGCTAAAAATGATCAAGAGTAACCTCTGAATATGACTACCGGTATGTGTTTCATGCTTTATTAGATTCCGATATTGTTGGGTCTTTTGTGACTTGATATGTTAGACTTTGAAGTTGTCTTTAGTATGAATGATTTTTAGAAGAGTTCGTATAGGCTTACTCCCAAGGGGGAGATGGTGTGCTTAGATAGCAAGGCCATTGTATGTTTATGTGGGCCCATGATTTCTTTATATGCATGTTCATGAAAAAGTTTATATCTTGGTATAAATGACATACATGCATTGTTTTACCTCATGTTGTAGTTCATTGAATAGAGTTGCCTATTTGACATCATGAGATGAATTAATGAGGATGACTTAGTTTGGAGTTGTGAGATTCCTCCTTGAATAAATGCTTTTGAGAATAAATTGCATATAGGCTCCATGAGTGTATGTTGAGCATGTTTTAGTTAGGAGATGGTAGTTCCTCCTTGAACAAAAGAGATATAGAATCTGATGCATTTTGGGTTGTTAGATGTAGTTCTTACTTCCTTATGTTGCATTGAGTGTGTTTATCTTGGAGATAAAGTTTTCCTTTCTTGTTTATGTGCATTTAGATGAGTTTCATGCATGATGGGCTGCTAGTCTAGAGTCATTTCCTTTAAGAAGTGTTTAGATTGTCAGTCGAGGACGTATGATCCCAAGGGGAGATATTGTAATACCCAAAAAACTAGTAAGTTAAACTAGAGCTTTACGTAAGGGTTCTAGAGCGTTACGTTATAGTTAAAGTTGTAGAAATGACCACCTGTATTTAGAGTGAAGGGTTTAGGGGTTAAGCGTCAAGATACGACTCCCCAAGGACCCACCCATTTCTGCCCAAAAGATAGCCCACCCACGATTTGGGGACCCACGCCTCGTAGGGGGATCCACGCCTCCTGCATGGGGAGATGGGTCAAGACCTTAAAAGTTGGGTTGCAGACCACCACCCAAAGAAACCAGCACGGCCCGTGGGTTGGGGTCTCGTGGGTGAGGCAGCCTTGTCCTTAGGCAGTTTAAGTTAGAGGGTTAGGGAATATTCTAGAATTAATCAGTTATAAAATACTGTCATTTTATTAGTAATTAGACCACCTATATAGAGCTATTAGACCATTAATTAAGGGATTTTAAATGATTATTTTCAATTCACTAAAGACACCCAATTCCCTCCAAGAAATTATTTCTCTAGGAAGGAAAGAATAAGAAGAAGAATAAGAAGATAAGTAAGTTAAGGTTAATTCCTCCATTGTTCCAAGCATTGTGAGGGCCTTATAATCAAGGTATGATAGATTATTCATCCATGGATTCTTCCATCCATTGAGCTCCCTAGATTTCCCCCAATTGTGATGATGAAAGCCCAATTCTAGCGAGGGTTTCTTCCTATATTGTGGGTAGTGTTGAGTATGAATCCAACTGAGTGGGTATTACTTGTTTATGATTGTTTTAGTATTTAATCATGATATTATGTGTTTTCCATGGCTAACCTTAGTTATTTGATGAAATTGAAGTGATGTGGGTTTGTGCCTTAAAAAGAGAAATTGAAGACTTAGAGATGATCTTCTAGAATTGATGTTATGAGTAGTAATTATTCAAGAATAGAAACATGTAGACATGAATTGAATTAGATTACGGTATATATTATGGATCAGGACTACTAAAGCTTGAATATGAACATAGGAATTACTTAATAATGAAGAATGTGATTAGAATGCCTTGAAAACTAGGTTTCAATGATGATGGTAAGAAGTAAAACTTTGAGAGTAAGGCTTGTAGTCATGAGTGTTGATTGTTAGTGTAACACCCCGGAAATTCTATGACTTAAGTTAGAGCCTCACCTTATGAATAATGACATAAAAATAGTTAAAATGATGTTTCTAAACCTAAATTAATGCAATTGACTTGGTTTGGAAGAGTAAAAGTCTAAAAGTCAAGAAACGACCAGGACATCCGGAAACTAGAGAAGAATGTGTGCTAGTGTGTCCTTAGGTTTTGGGCAGGTTTGGGAGTGTCGTATGATGGTATAATCTTTTAAAGAGGTTTAAAATAGGTAAATATATATTTATAGGGTCATAACGTTCAAATAAGATGCCCTGGGACCACCCTAAGGGACCCCGAGGAGGACCCCAACCTTGGCCAAGCAAGCTGCCAAGGCAGCTTGCAGATTGCACCTAGAGGGAACAAGGGCACGTTGCGGACTTGCTCCCCCAAGGAGCAAAACTTTAGTTCGCGACACGGTCGTGTTGCGGACTCTACTGTCTCAAAATTTAATTCCAAATATCTTCTGGGTACAGCTCCGCGTCGCGGACTTGTTCCTCGACAAAAATGCAGAAATTCAGAAATCGATATTTACCTCATTAAAGAGTCCAACTAAGTGAGGGGTATTTAAGGTTTAAGGGACGTGTATATAATGATTTTTAGTCACTTTACCTCACTTTTATCACTCAAACACAAAACCCCAAAGATCTAAACCTAAAGTTCCTCCTTCTCTCTACTCTCTGTCTCTCCTCAGGAACTCCATTAAAGAAGATTGGAGCTTCAAGAAGAAGACCAACTCTCCAAGGTTTCAACTCGGATTTTCATGGTTAATTCGTCAATAAGGTATGGTTGCTTATCACTTTTGGGATTCCTTTCCCCAAGAGGCCCCTTCAAGATGAATTTCAAAATCTCCAATTTCTAGGTTTTCAATCCAAAAACGTGGGTCTTCTTTCTAAAGTG